>OMLI01101331.1:0-11340 GCA_900302605.1 Rondeletia loricata
ACTCCATAGTTTAGTTCCCTTAAACGATTTTAAAGCCCAAATGAGAGCTATGGAAGACAAAGCCATTGGGAGTTGTCGCTGTTTTTACTCATCTTCATGACTTTATCTAGGCCAGGTCATCGACTGGCTCTGAGCTGACCTGGCATTTCAGTTGTCTTTTGATCTTTCTCTCCCCTATCGCTCTCTTTGTTTTATGTTGTATTGCTGTAATTATTATAGTCGTTGCCTTGTATTATTGTCTGTAACTTTTATGCTGCTGCCATATTGGCCAGGTCTCCCTTGCAAAAGAGATCACCCGATCTCAATGGGACTACCTGGTTAAATAAAGGTTAAATAAAAATAAAATAGGATACAGATTGTACTACTAACCCTGTTCTGTATTAATGTAAGAGTACACAAACCTGTCATTGCATGGTGAAAAAGATCTTGAATAACTGGAATTAAGACATTCAATTTAGATAATTTAAGACTTTTAAGGACCTGCGGGTACACAGGATGAGGAACACTCAAATTAAAAGCACCAGACATGTGATTGGTTGTTTCCTTTTATTCCCAGATAATGGCTTTACAAATGTATCAGACGCCAATGACAACATACCTCATCTATAAGGCCATCACCTAAGGCCACACAAAGGACACTTGGAAAAAGAACAAAGTCAATGACACCCATGTTTACAGAGATCGCCATGTGGGAAACAGGTTTGTCACATACATCCCTTGCACATGATTTTAGAAGCTCTTAAGGAGTGGGGAAACATTCACACATATATTCCATGAGTGGTAGCTGCAACGGGTTCAACCACTTACCAGAGTACAAATTCTGCCCATACAATAAATAGTTCCAGAGCAAATGCCTCAACATTCAGCACAGACACTCACAGGAGATCAAGTCTGGGTGTAGAACTAGGAAACACAAACTTCTAGTCCTCTACACCTTTAAAAAAAATCTACTGTTACTGCAAATGTTTAATTTGTAAAACCAAATTGACTGGACCTTTATTTGGAGGTTAGTTTCCCCAAAAATGCAGTCGTAAGGATGGTTGCCTTAGTAGATGCACACATCAGCACACGTCTTCTGAAAAACTGAACATTGCCAGTATAAAACATTCAAGCTGAACATGCTCCAAGTCATACTTGCACTCATTCCACGCCCGACAATCAGAAGCAAATTAAAACAGTATAATTCAACATCTAGATTAATATATCATCCCGTTTCTCGCATTTTCAATAAAACAGCAGCAGTATTCAAACCAGAAGGAATGTTGCTGAGTCCAGGAGAGTGACCTGCTTTTGAACATCTTTGCCTTTGTGTGGCAAAATTTGATATTTGTGATAAAAAAAAAAAAAAAAAAAAAAAAGATTCACACCATTACTGCAACGGCGCAAGACAGTGGAACCCACTGACATTTCACAGTATAACAACCAATTTATTGTGAGAATCTGAAAAAGTGTAACGTATGTCATGCACATTAAAACATTTGATCTCCATGGGATTATCAGGATGTACAAAGTACAAATGTGTGTGCATGTGGGGATAAAAACCACCATGAGGTCGATACGTGGCCATGCAGGTTGAGTCCAGACCTGTGGCGTCTAACAGCAGGGAGGATCTGAGGAGGTGGGGAGGGAAAAGAGGAAGTCTGCTAAAAGATCATGGCCTGGGCTGGGATGTCGGCGAGGCTTAGGCTTTCTTTTCTTCCAGGATTTTGTGAAGTTCGTCTGCGTCTTCGGCCGTCTTGACTCGGATGAGTAAAGGGACGGGGCTGGTGGGGTTACTGTCATCTACAGGTGGGTTGGGAACACACACCACCATGACGTTGTTCTTCCCCATCCTGGAGCAAGGCATGGAGGCCTGCACAATGATGTTCAGCAAGATGTTTCCTAATGACAACGACAAAGACAAGGTCATTAATAGTTCACACGCACTACTGCATACACATTTTACACATAAAAGCTGATATAATAACCCCAGTGTACCTGTAGGTTTCAGAAAATAAACTTCAAGACTTAAGACCGTTTAATGCTACCTGCGGTTTAATTTAAGACCAATTTAAAACACCAAACTAAAAGGAACAAACCTGGCAAATTCTGCATATTTCTGATTGAAAATAGTTTATGAAAGTTGTGAAACTATAAATGGGCAGAATAACAAAAAAGGACAACAGGAAATTAATTGTTAAGGACCATGAGGTCCAACTGTGTTTAGTAAATCAGACAGGATTCATATTGTACCACTAACCCTGTTCTGTATTAATCTAAGAGTGGACATGCAGCACAAAGAAACCTGTCATTACATGGTGAAAAGATAAAACCTCTAATAACTGTATTCAAGACATTAATACTTTTTAAGGCCTTACATTTAGGTAATAAGACTTGTTCAGACTTTAAGGGCCTGCTGATACCCTGAAGCAGAGCTAGAATACTGCACTATAAGCAGTCCCACTAAGTGGCCACTGGGGGGAGCAGCCTTTAATAATAACCTCCCATCCCAACCTCCCATAGCAGCACAAAGATGACCCAGTTTAAGATCAGAAACACCAGTTTGTACAGGTCCTCTGGTTGCCATGAGACGAATTTATTAGCTGCGACCGCAGCTCTATAGCTCTGTCTGTCGGTCGGTCCACAAAAGTGTCCCACCCCGTAGCGGCCAGTTTTTGCCCCAGGAGGCTGA
The DNA here is from genome assembly GCA_900302605.1 of Rondeletia loricata. Lineage (NCBI taxonomy): Eukaryota > Metazoa > Chordata > Actinopteri > Beryciformes > Rondeletiidae > Rondeletia > Rondeletia loricata. The sequence goes on from OMLI01101331.1 coordinate 2,672, forward strand.
AATTTGGCATGGAGGTTGGTCATGACCGAAGGTAGAGCTTTTCAGGCCGATTGACAAAGAGGGGGCGTGGCGATGGGCGTGGCCTATCACAAAAGGTGCATAACTCCCGAATGGATTCACAGATTTCCACAAGATTTTGTGGAAAGGTTGGTCATGAGCCAAAGAAGAATTCGTTAACTGTTCATGCCAACTGGCAAAAGGGGATCGGTCGGTCGGTCGACAAGTGTCCCACCCCACCGCTTTCACCCCAGGAGGCTGAAATTGGGCATGGAGGTCACATGTTTCCATGAGTGTGTGTGTGGATGCATGCATGCGCGTGTGTGGTCGCAGCTATTGCGGATTTGCGCTTGTTTCATCACCACCCTCACAATGATAAATGGAGATTATGAAGAAAAAAAAATACATCAAGAGTCCTATTTCCGTTACCCTTTTGGTTATGAACTGAGAACGTCACTTGAGCATTTAAGTGTGTTGCAACTATTTTCATGGAATTCAGAATTGGTCTGTCCTTTGACCTTGACTACAGTTACAATAAAGAAGAAAAACACTATTGGTGACAAAACCTTTATATGACAATTATGAGGGACTGGAAGAACCATTGAAATGATCCCACCCAGCGGTTATTCCACTTCAGCTCTCCGACACTCCTCAGTACCTCAGCTTCAGCTGTTATCAAGATCAGTGCACATCAAGTCACATTCGGTCAGTGTTCTATAAGCACCTTTTCATTTTATAAAGTTAAACCCCAATCAAAGTTCAGTAGCCAGCCATCACCTCTGTGCTACTTATTAAATGCAAAAACCCATGGGTCTGGTTGCCGCAATTGATAATATTGTAAAGTTAGTGCAACCAAACCTTCAAGACACACAACTGTAGGACATGAAATATCAATGTTCACAATTCATACAGGGTATCTGCAGGTTTCAGAAAGACAAACTTAACACTTTTTAAGACCTTTTTAATGCTACCTGGAAATAATGAAAATAAAGAAACAAAAATCCGGCAAATTTCTGATTGAACATAGCTAATGAAAGTTGTGAAACTATAGATGAGCAGAATAAGAAAAATGTTTAGGGTCATGATTCCAACATGCTTGTCATCTTGTATAAAACATAAATTTTGTATTTGTCTATAAACTTTCCATTTTAACAAGGCCTTGCCTTTGTGTTGCTTTAAATTGATCTTTGTTGTTTGGTTTATTTTACCTGTTATGCACTTATTATTTACTCTTTAGCACTTTGAGACTTACTTGTAATGAAAAGTGCACTACAAATAAAATGTATTATTATTATTATTATTGTATTAACCCTGTTCTGTATTAATCTAACTGTTGACATGCATGTGGGTCAAACTTACTGTGACCAACTGGAAGTGAAGTAATGTAACACAACATACCGTAATAAAATCAAACCAACATTACTGCCGGTCCCATTCACATGTTTTGGTGAAACTACAAGTCATGGCATTTGTTTTATTTAATTTGTCTTACTTTCCAACTCTGCCTCGACTAAATATCACTGAATGTAAAAAAATATTTATATATAAAGATTTATATCAATATTAAATATTAATAAAAAATACACATGGTGAAAAACATGATGACCTATAATAGCTGTATTTCAGACATTTTAATACTTTTAAAAAGGCCTTGAATTTAGATCATTTCAGACTTTTTAAAGACCTACAGATAACCTGTTGTATACTTGAAACATGAATAAAGATTTAGACGACAAATTATATATAACTACAGAAATACACATACTGGAATTTAATGCCGACTTCACGTGTCTCCTATTTTGTCAATGTCAATGAAATTTTCAAACCCATAACCCCTAAATTTGTGGCTACATTTTTTTATGATAGGTAGAACCAACATACCCAGATTGGTGTCAGCACGAACAATCATCTGGGTTTTCCCCTCCGCCGTCGGTTTCAGATGCAGAGTTCCCACTCCTTTCTCCTTGAACTCCGACTCCTTCTTGTAGAACAGCTTACACCTGACAGGAACAACACAGGGACTTCAGGTTAGACGTATGAAAACCAGGATTTAACCAGGTGCTTTAGGTTTAGCATCACAATTATATAATGGATATACATCACCTTGATATTCAAGCTTACTATCAATAAACCCCTAAGCGTCATAGAGCATTACAACATGTTTGAGGGTTTGTTGCTTCGGTGGTTTACACTGACTTGTGGTGATGCTGAACTGAGTTAACACAGACTAACTGGTCTGGTCTGGTCTGCAGATGAGATCTCTACATTTTACCTTCTGTTTTGGACAGCTTGGTTAAATAAACATGCAGATTTGGTTTGGGTAGACTGCTGTTTTGTTGTTTCGGAGCCAGTGCTACGTGAATTTCCCTTTTTGGAATAATTAAGTTTAACTTGACTTGACTCGAACTGGATGGGTTTGGATACTGGTAACTACCGAGAGGCATTTTGGAAAAGCAGTTTGGAAAATTATGGGTTAGTGGAATGTATCTGGTTTCAACAAATTAGAAGGTCCAGCTTCAGTATCCAGTAATGTTTGGATTGCATTACCGTCTGATGAAACCTCATGTTTTTAGTGTGGCACTCATCCATTTTGTACTTGTAGACTATTTTTGTGGTTGCACCTCTGCTCCTGTTGCTGGAGCCCGATTTCTCTCGTGGATTACATTACCATACAGATTCTGACTGGAAGTACGGATGCAATTTGATAATGGCCAAAACCCATTAATATGACTTACTCTGACACAAAAAAACATGAGCAAATAAAGCCATCCTAATTTTGTTTTCATAGAACTACAAACTTCAGGACAACTAGGCTAAATATTTAGATTAAAGATTGAAAAAAAAGAGTCCATAAGTAAAATATATAACATGCTGAGCTAATTGGTACCCTACAATGTTATTGTGTGCACTTTATTTTCAAAATTCTTATTTTATGAATCCATATTGCATGAGACTTGGGGTCTGGTTAGGTTAGGGTTGGATATGAAGGGCTATGCTACAGAACTATACTGGTTGAAAAAAGATTTCACACTGAACAAGTCAACCACTGGCTGGCTCTCATCAGAACGGTTCATATAAGCCAGACCTACTTTTTTGAATAGAAGGCATCTTTCTCTTTGATCTCCCGGACCTCCGGTTTGGGCGGCTCATCTGACTCCTCATCTCCATTCTCATCTACAGAGGAAAATATACCATTAAATGACACTTTTTACCAATAAACAAGATCACCATATTATCAGGGGCTGCATGGTATAGTGACAATCTTTCATGTAAGAGGGGTTACTGACAAAGTAACCAAGAGAAGTCAAAGAGTGTAAACAGGGAGGATCACATAAGCGGTAGCCAAGTTTTCACATACTTATAGGACTTAGATATCCTCAATACAGACATTGGCATCTACAGTCACTCATTACACACACTTAGCAATTTAAATAAGCCTAATGCTAGGTTACCAAACTGAATTTACTTCACAATAAACCATTACACTGACCTAGTCTAGGTCTTTTCATGATTGGAACAACAGATTTAAACCTCAGCTTAACTGCTGCCTTCCACATTGAAGTTTACCTTAATATCTTACTACATAAAATTGTATCTGGTCTGCAAAAAACAAGGAGCTCATAATTTCTTACAATCAAATGCAGATAAATGCTAATAAAACTCACACACTTAGTATTTTGACGATGTAATTTTCCATACTAATAAGACCTTGTTTATGCATCCTGACATACTGGCTGAAGAATAAAAGCCATTATGAATTACAATTATTAGTCTATATGTACCTAAGTCAAACAGCCTCGTCACCATGTTACGTTGTGCCTGTTTTAGGGCACAAAATGGCAAAAACATTATCAAATTAATAAATTTTTGTTGATGGCGTACCTGTAGGTTGGGCAGCCTCGGCTTTTGTCCCAGTGAAAGAGAAGGGTGCTGCAGAGCCTGAAGCTCCAAACAGGGAGGCTTGGCTTGAGGAGGGGTTGGAGGAGAAGGAGAAGCTGGGGGGGGCAGCGGCGGACCCTAAGGAGCCCAGCACAGAGCCGTCCACCTTCTGACCGAAGTTAAATGTAACGCCAGCAGGGAGCGGAGCAGTGCTGCTTTTGTCCTCGGCCGAGCCTTCCTTATCCTTGCCAAAGGAGAACAAAGCGGAGGCTGGCATTGGACCTGCCGTGCTGCTGGAGGAAGAAGGGGGGGCTGATGTGGTTGGCAGGATCCCCCCCTGCTTCTCCTCTGAGCCTCTGTCAGCCAGTACAGCAGATCCAGCCCCATACTTCCTCTCAATGCTGGCCAGGTGCTGCTCATAATCCCTGAAGATGGGGTTCAGGTCACACAGAGGGTTGTCGTTCACATGCTTGGTGATCCAGTCCCGCACTGAGCAGTTGAGCGCAGTGAGCTGTCGGCTGTACTCCTTATTGCTGATACTGCTGCTGCTGCAAGAGCTGGAGCTTTGAGTCAGGCTCAGGGTGGAGCCATTGGTCTGCTTGCTAGTGATGTCAGTAGTGGGCTTGGTGGAGGTGGGGCCATTGAATGTTAAACCTAAGATGAAGAGAGGCAACAAAGGAAGAATGTTATTCTGACAGCATATACAGCAGGAAGTGGCTGAGAGGAAGATGGCCCCGTGTTTCTAAGGGAAGAAAAATGGGAGTGGGGGCGAGGCTGGTTTAAGCTGTGACAGCACCCCTTCCCCCCACAGGCAGTGAACACTGCAGCCCTGTCATCCTGCCCTCAAGCAACACGACATGAAATGAAAGAGCAGCCATACACAAATATACAGCACCCCGCTGATTCAGCTCCATTAGCCTCAAATGCCAAACCCCGGCCCTTAACAATGGAAGAGATTTTCAACTCAATTACATGTCAACAGTGGACCGCTACCAGCCGACAGCATGCTGACGTTCATTTTCAAAGAGTGCATGACCCTGTATCTAAATAAGAGTAGTAGGGGAAATACAAAAAAGATATTGGCTAAATCAAGTCACAATCCAATTTGAAAAGACAAGGTCACATCATTCCCAACCAACAAATGCTATGCTACATCAATAGATGCCAACTTGAACTGTGCCAGCCTCACCAGGGGTAGCAGTGGATGTTGCAGCAGGGGAGGAGAAGCTGCCAAAGGATGGACTGATGCTGTTTCCATTGGTCAGGCCAGAGGTAAAGCCAGAACCATTCCCAAAACCAGAAAATTTTGTAGTTGTGCCTCCACCAGCTGCTGACTGGGCCAGGGAGAACCCTTTAAAACCTTTGAAGGCTCCAGGACTCTCGCCCTAAAACAAAGAAAACACAATCTATGAACAAGACACTGTGCGAGATTATAGCTACTGCTTTTGTGTAAAAGATTTCAGCATCAGCTCATCCATTGAAACAAGCTGAAGTTGTGATAATATGCTCATATGGACATCCAGTTGAATGTATTGGACTCGGAGCACAGGAGCATTAGGTTTAACAACAAACAAAATATAACTAATGATGCTCTCAGTGTCTGATTTTAGGCCTGACACATTTTTAGCCTAAGACCATTCTCAGATTTGATTGATTCCATGAAGATGCAAAGCAGATCTGAGTTTTGTAGCTATTTATCAACACTGATCTAAGTAGGAAAATCTGTATGTGGGCGTATTTGCTCATTAGCAAGCTGAAGTAAAACTTTGTAAGATGGTTTAAGCATGTGTGGAAGTTTCTGTGCCATTACCTCTGCTCCAGCACGACGTTTGGCCTTCTTAATCGCCCGGTTCTTCATCACATCTTCACTTGCAACTGAAAAAGTCCCTGCCTGATGGGCATCATATTGTCTGAGTTAGCTTTGCAGGTGAATAAATTGGCATTTTCCACAACCTGCTATACTGTAGCTCTGAATCGTAGTTGCTTTGCTTTCTCTCTCTCACTTAAACCAACATCAGCAAAATGCTCTTGAAAAGCCATGACAGCTACATTAAATAGTTAGTAGTTACTGGACACAGTTTTGTACGGAAGCCAAGCATGGCGATGGTTGCTCATATTTTTTTTTAACCCCGTTATCTGGAGATTACGACTTAATTATCTCGTTATCTCAAGATAACAAACTTTGTTTTCTCATGATCATGATGTAATTATCTCATTATCTTGCAATAACAAAAATGGTTTTCTCGAGATCATGACTTAATTAGGTAAATTATTTTAGATGGGTCACGAACTGTTGTCAGACGTCAAGGTCTTTATCGTAAGGATACTACACTTGAAAGTATGGTTTCAGTTGGCAAATTTGCTATCCACGACTTTACTAGCTCTGTGTGTCGCCATGGTTGCTCATATTTTTTTACTCCCGTTATCTCGAGATCACGACTTAATTATCTTGTTATCTCAATAAACTAATGGTTTGTGACTGAACTAAAACGTTGAAAACTTTAAATAAAGACTGCAAGTGAGTGGACAGTGTGTAGAATTTTTTTGTTCAGTTGAGTAGCCTCTATTTAATGTGTAAATGGTGAAAAATATTTTGGATAGTCTTGCAGTAAGCTTTTTCCATCTTACAAAAATTATATGACTATCTGTTACATAATTATCACCTTCGGATATAGCACTAAAGGCCCACCTCTTCACTGCTTGCGTGATAATGGTAGTGGCTGCATTGTTTCTGCCATGTTGCATTCTTTTAAAGGAATATTTCAGCGGTAGGGCAAATTTACCTCATTCTCGACTTCGTAGCACCTCTAACAATCACCCCAGATAGTTTTCATCTTCATTCCTCCTGGAATTTGATTTTGATGAATTTGTTGTAAAAAGATCGATTTTAAAAGTCACTCAAAGTCATTCTAACCCACCTCTAATTAACAACACAAAGGTTTTGAAAGGAACGGTACCTTTATTTTTTTAATTTTCAGCCTAGTTTTCTGTTAAATTAATACAGAAATCGTGCACTAGTTGAAGCACCGGACTTTTACTTCCTAGTTGTTCGCCTGTGATTGACAGGAGGCGGGACAACAGTTGACAAGTTCTGTCCTATCAGACGACGTTTACACTTGGCTTCTAGCTGACGCAATCTGGGCGCGCAGGGATACCATGCGCGCCCTACTGCTGAAATATTCCTTTAAGGGCTGAGAGTATGCAGGTTTTCGTTCCAACCAAAGACTACACCAGGTGATTTCACTGATTAGGTGATTTCACTGATTAGCCCTGTTCTATTGAATGTCCTGTCTAGACCAAGTGGTTCTCAATCCTGGTCCTCAGGACCCAGAGTACTGCTGGTTTTCTATCCTACCAGGTAGTTAATTGCATTCACCTGGTGTGCCAGGTGTAAATCAGTCCCTGATTAGAGGGCCAAGCAGGGCTCTGGGTCCTGAGGACTGGGATCGAGAACCACTGCTCTAGACCAAGTGGGGTGCACTCTCTGCATTGTACTGTTATTTTTGTTGGTTTTCAGTATCTTGTGTGACTGCAATACAATTTCCCCACAGGAATCATTAATGTTTAACTTCATCTCCAGTGAACTTACGACTGAGGAGCTCCTCCGATGCCAACGCCTACTAGGCCCCGCAGGAACAAGATCCAGCCATACTCTGGAGCGAAGGCACTGAGCAGGCCATAGTACACCGTCCACACCATACACATCCTCAGACCCTGTTTACCACAGAAGCACACACAAAACACAGCTACAACTTGAACCATAGGATCTCAACTGTTGAATAGCGTACAAAAATCACAGTTATATATGAAAGCCCAAATATGAGACTCACTAGTTTTCTGCCGTAATTGTCAAATATATTCCCCCATAGACAGGAACTGATTCCCATCCCAATGAACACCACCTGAGAAAAATTTGTTTACACAATGAGTGCAATTATTAGCACACATTACAAAATCAACAAGCTGTAGAGTAATACTGTATGACCAGTCATACGTTAATTAACTGACAATTATAAATATAAACTAATAAAATGACAATGCTGTGAAGACTGATAGTGACTTTACCGATGTTATGAGAGCCACCTGAAAGCTGGGCAGTCTCCACTCACAGTGCAGCTGGGGGGCCAGGATACTGAGGATCATCATCTCCATGGCGTCTGCCATCTACACCCAGCGAGACAGAGCAGCACATAAGAGATGTATAATAGTTGGGAAATAGAGAGAGCAATTCTAAGCATATTTGGATTCTTACCCAACACAGGCCAGTAAGAATAGAGAGTTTCCATTGGAACTTCCCAAAGCCAATGGCCTCCACCGCTTCATCCACTGTAAAAGTATCTGTGGAGGGACAAGTCAGGTGCAGGTGGAATCTGCAATAGTCACTTCCATTTATCTATCCCATGCAAAGTAGGCTAATTCATGCAACAAAAAACATGAAAAACGATGTATTGACCAGAAATGGTAAAACATGACTTACTGTCATGTTAAAACATTTGTTAATAAACAGCCACCAAAGAAAGGCACTGTGCCTAATATTATTTTGACATCATTAAATTATGTCAAAATAATACTTCAGGTGGGAGCTAATGTTTGGCTGTCTTCTAAACAGCAGAAGCAATACATGATTAGGGTTAATCACATGAAGGTGTAGTCAACAGTACTGGAGGCCCATTTATCAGTTCAAGAGCCCTGAGGCAGGTTGTTGATTGGACTAGAGTTCAAAAGTAGATCTACTTTTCCCACACTGGTGCACACTATTATGCTGCGTTCAAGACAACTGGGAACTGGAAAAG
>OMLI01101332.1:18981-34430 GCA_900302605.1 Rondeletia loricata
AGTGTGCGTGTACATGTTTGTGTGTGTGTGCACGTGTGTGTTTGTATCTGTGAGTGCTCTGCCTCCTAACAGGTGAGCTGCTATGAGGTAGATTGATTAGCTGTCAGAGCCACACACACACTTCATCCATCCTGAAAAACCATACACACACATACACACACACAACCCCCACCCCCCTCCTCCCCCACCTCCACACACGCACACGCACACACACATCTACAGGAGATGGTTTATGGGCAGGCATTGCCATCATAAGTGAACAGGGCCGTCCTGTCTGACAAACACATCCATCAAATGTAGCAACAGCAACAACAGGCACTAAAACTGAACACTGACATTCTCTTCCTACTTCTCTGCTTTTCTCCAAAAGATGAATGTGTTCCCTTATGTTGTCACATGAAATACTGTTGTGGAAAAACTGATTTTCACACAACTGAGCCATAGCCCCGGTTTCCACCGCAGATCCAAACACGGCTGCCTTAGTGCTTGTTCTTTATTTACATCACTCAGTTTCCCCTCCAAGAAAAATGTCTGTGACTCTTTTCTTCTTACCAACAGAGATGACTTGTCACATGAGCTATAGTTTCAAATAAACAAATGATGTTTTTGATTACACGTTACACATATTTTGAGTTGGTTCTGGTAAGCTTCACTCACTCCTGGTGTGGAAAAAAGACCAGGTTCTAGGTGGGACACCTAGAGCACTAGGAGGTTAATAGCTACATTCATCAAAGCTGCCACACAGTGGAGCAGCAGTAGCCCTTCATAGTAGCGATCCATCATCAGACGAATGAAGGTAAATTAATCAGATTCCACAGCTACAGTAGATTTAACCCCTATTAAGATGGGAAAGAGAACCATACTTCACCAAAGCCACAGTGAAAGGGATTGGCCAGCCATCTTTGTGGTTTGGAGAATCTTGAGAATGATGCACTGGTTTGATAGGTTGGGTCCACAAAGGTTATGTACAGCTCAATGAGTAGAGCAAGATACTAACACTGACAGGGTTATGGGCTTGTTTCCTAGTGGGGCCAGCCATGATAAATATATATGCACTCACGGTAGTGTAAAGCACTTTGGATAAAAGCATCCACTAAATTGCATATGTTATGTTATAGAAGAGAGGGAAGGGAGGTGAGGTGTACATATGCGGATATCCTTGTATGTGTCTGTCCCAGGATGTTTGAATTCTATTTGACATGTATATACATTGGAATACCGTTTTATATGTATCACTTTGAGTTCTTTTACCCTCTAATCTGGTAGATCAGTGGCCACCCTGGTTGCGCATACCTGTGTGTGTGTGTGTAGGGGTTTGGGAGGGTTTACTTTCTTTCATGTGCTGTATCATTCTATTTCTCTCCTATCTGAACCCAGTCAGTCTGGTAAATCAGTTACCGCCCAGGCAGCAGAACATGTTTGCGTGTGTGTTTCTGTGTGCGTTTGTGCATTTCTGTGTGTGTGTGTGTGTGTTTCTGTGTGCAGGTACTCTTGTTCTTCAGTAATAGCTACATTATACCCTATTATATATGTATGTCTCTCCTCTCCTCTTCCCAGCAAGGTAAATCAGTAGCCACCCTTGCGGCAGACACCAGTCGCCACCTGTTGGTGTGTTTCCTGTGGGTGATGAAGAACGCTGACAGGAGTCTGATTCAGCGCTGGACTGTAGATATGCCCTCCTCCCAGCTCAACAAGCTGCTGGAGCTCCTTACCATCTGTGTGTCCTGCTTTGAGTACAGGGTCAGTTTGCTCATTTATCATCTTGCTTTGTACAGTATAAATGCAGTTGCTGCAGTCATTTACATCACAAAGTATATTTTGCATTTGACTGCATCATGTCTCATTAAACAGCATGGATACCTATACCTATTATACCTACCTATTAACTTATGCTGGATGCTGATTTGTGTGTGTGTGTGTGTGTGTGTGTGTGTGTGTGTGTTCTTATGCATGCTTTGATGTTAAATGAAGCTGTTTGAAAAAAGGTTGTTATATGCGTTTATGGTGTTTGCACCTGGTGTGTGTGTGTGTGTGTTTCTGTAGGGTAAGCAGAGCAGTGACAAGGTGAGCAGCCAGGCCTTACAGAAGTCTCAGCAGGCCAAGCTGCAGCTGGAGGAAGCCCTGCTGAGGGGGATGGGAGCCCGGGGGGAAATGATGAAACGAGTTGGAGGTAGCGTATGTCCTGGCTCTCCGCAGTACTTTGAATTTGAAATGTGAGAATTGCATTTTTGTTGTTGTTGTTGAATTTAGATCCGCATTTTGGATGCGGTATTTCAAAGCTTTAAATGTGAAGAATAGCACCGTAGTTTTCAAGAACCAAATTCAGGTTAGACAGTTAGGGTGAGACACTAAACTCTTCTATACCTGGGTGCTACCAGTCTTCATGGTGGGGCAACAATCATTTTCTGTTCTACTGCGCAGTATCTAATGAATGAAAGAAAGTACAATTTAACTTTTAACTATAAATCTTCACATTTTAGCTGCAAGTTTTCACACAAATCCCCTGAGCTTCTCGTATGCAAATTAATTAGCATTATGTCACATGATGGGAGAACGTACTTCTGGTTTCTTCATTTATTAGTTTGCATGGACTTGCGAAACACTGTAGTACAGAATCTGTAGTTGTTTAAAGATGCGTTGTAGTTATTTGATCCGCTGTTTTCTTTAAGTGATCTGTTGCTTGCTTGACCTTTGACCCCTGACAGGAATGGATAGGACTATGGGTCAGAGAGAGAACCTGCGCTGGAGGAAAGACCTTACCCAGTGGAGACAGACCAACGACAGGCAGGACAAGTATGTTCTAAACTGCAGAACTTTTTCTCTCTTGCTTTCTTGCTCCCTTTATTTGTCTTTCTTGCTCTCATTATTTGTCTTTCTTGCTCTCTGTCTTTCTTTTTGTCTTTGTTAACTTTTGTTCTGCCTTGCCTTCTTTGCTTTTTTGCTTCTTTTAGCACTCTCTCTGAATCTCTCTCTCTCTCTCTCTCTCTCTGTCCTCTATATGTAACACGTTTCTCTCGCCCTCTCCCATCAGAACTAAGGCAGAGTTGGACCAGGAGGCTCTGATCAGTGGGAACCTAGCTACAGAGGCTAACCTCATAGTTCTGGACCTGCTGGAGACCATCATACAGGTCAGAACACTGTAACCCGTGTACACTGTCAGGACAACCTGCACCCATGTACAGTATTTGTTTCAGCATTGTATGCATCACCATTTCTTTAACCACCCTATCTGGAAGTATGGTGCCTCTTCTTGAGCCTCTGTCAAACCAACTACTGGCCTTGTTTACACCTTGATTTATTTGATTTTATTTATTTTGCAGCTCTCAAATATATTGACTGCGAGGACCTACTGCATGTGGCAGCTAAACATATTTTAAGTCTATTTTGTTCACTTGTATTGCTCATAAATGCTGTAGCAAAATGGACCAAAATAGAATTTTGAGTTGCGGAGGGATCTGAAAGTCATCAAGAGATTATTTTCCATCAGCAAGTCCTATCCTTCAAAAATATGTTTATGTTTATGCATAATTTATATACTCACAATATACTGATTGGGTATTTAACTGTGTAGCCTTGCTCAGCTTTCTTCATGGCTTGGAAGTACTAAGCCTGTCTCAACCATTGTTACAGAATAAAGTCATGCAGTGTATTACCTTTCATGCGAGGAGTGATGCAGTGTATCTACAGGTTTTACCTTTTCTCTCTTGTGATTGTCTCCTGCCCAGGCGGTGCCATTGGCTGAGTGTAAGGACAGCGTGGTGGGCGGAGTGTTGAAGGTGTTGCTCCACTGTCTCACCTGCAACCAGAGTACCACTTTCCTCTCACACACCTTCAGCACACTCCGAGCGCTTGTTGTCAAGGTACTCGTGTGTGTGTGTGTGTGTGTGTGTGTGTGTGTGCTTGCTTGCACTTCATGAGGAGTAGGATGGGGGTGTGTGGCTGGGGTGTTTGTGTGAGCACTATGTGTGTCTCAAATTAAATGTACTTATTTGTTTGTGGGGGTGGCACCTTGCTGATACAAGCCAGCATTATTTACTGTATGTATATGCGAGTGTGTGGTGTGTAGATAATCTTGTGTGTACACTTACATTTGTGTGTGTGTGTGTGTGTGTGTGTAGTTTGGGGACCTGTTGTTTGAGGAGGAGGCAGAGCAGTGTGCGGACTTGTGCCAGAAGGTTCTTCAGTACTGCAGCAGCCCTGTAGATGAGAACAGGAGCCAGGCCTGCGCCACACTCTACCTCATCATGAGATACAGCTACAGCAATGCCAGTGTAAGGACACACACAAACACACACACACACACACACAAGCATATGTAAGCATACATACACACAAGATGATGTACACACACAGACGCTCACATATACATAAATCATGCTGGCTTATATGAGCAATGTGCCAGGGACACACACACATAACACACACCATGTGTCATATAACAACCTTTTTTGTTAGATCAAACAGCTTCATTTAACATCAAAGCATGCATAAGAACACACACACACACACACACACACACTATACATAAAAATCACACCCAGGTGGTGAAGTAAGCGGTGCACGTGACACATGGGCTACTCCTGATTGGTCTAAATCTCATGCTACAAACAGACACACACACGGACGGACACACGGACACACGTCACGTATAGAAGCGGCTGCACCGCTTAAAAACAGAAGACCAGCATATGCCACCACTTTTATGTCAGAATAAATTTGATCTAACTTCTAACCATGCATAAGAATATAGGAACACACACACACACACACACACACACACACACACACAGAGAAGATGTCATGCATTTGCTACCTTTTCTGTCAGATCAAACTTTATCTAATATCTAAGCCCGCAGAAGAAATAAGGAGGCAGGCATATTGCCACATTTATGTCAGATTAGATTTCATGTCAGTGCACATAAGAGCATGGGGTTGCTTATGATGCATGTATACACGCACTCTCACACACACACACACACACACACACACACACAGAAGGAGAAAGTTACACTCATCCTCTTATTCCATCTCCTCCACTCTTCCTCTCTTGCCCAGCTTTAATGTCTTTTCCATGTCTATTTTGAGCATGCTGGAGAAAGTTTCTGCTGAAGGATGTGTCTCTGAGTAGCGAGCAGAGAGATATGTCACTGTCTGCCTCCCCGTGTTCCTACCCCCCTTTAACTAATGACAGCCAGGCCTCTGTGTGTGTGTGTGTGTGTGTGTGTGTGTGTGCATGCGCACCAGTGTGTGTGTGTGTTTGAGTGCATAGGAGTGAATGTGTGCGTCTGTGTAATGTGCCTCAAGGGCAGTGAGAGAGGGAGGGGGAGAGAGAGAGAGAGAACGTGAAAGGGGCGGAAAGGAAGAAATCATGATGGAGAAAGAAGTGTCTTTGCAAGAGGTAAAGCAGAGACAGAGGGAAGTAAAAGGGACAAAGTAGAGAAGAGAGACATCTGAAGGAAGAGAGGTCGAGGCCAGAGGATTTTCTTTCATTTTCTCTGGTAGTTTGGTAACTGCTGTTGCAGTCGATATTTCCTGTGTTTACAATGTGTACACTTTAATGAACGTCAGACACAAGCCTGTGGAACACATACACACACACACACACACACATCTCTAATTTAAAGTGAGTGGCTATTTCCCCTCTGCGTGTCCCTGTGTGTTTGTTTATATGGTGTATACAGAGGGAGCTGTGATCTGATTTAGCGTAGCAGCCATATGACTCCTCCATACAGGACCTACTCTCTACCTCTTCCTCCGTTTATGTTTTCATCCCTCCATCCGCCCTCGTCTGGCTCTCCCTCTGTCACACACACTCTTTTGCTCTCTCTGTCCCTTGCTTTCATATTAGATTGTGGTAATAAAAAGAGAAAATAATGGACCAGGCTTTTTCCATAAATGGAACAAATCAATAAAAACAGCTTTCTGTGGTTAAGGCTAGTCTAATTATGGAAAGGTTGAGAGATAGAGTGAAGGGAAAAGGACAGATGAGAGAGAAAAGGAGAGAAAGACAGAGAGGGTTATGTGTTGGCTTAAGCCATCATTTAGGCTGCTTGTGAACACACACACACACACACACACACACACACACACACACACACACACAGACCTAGCTGCAATGGATGGAGACGGGGTTTGTCAGGCCTGTTATCTTGGACGGCAGTGTGAAGATGCAGGGAGGGGACAGGGGACAAAGTGAGGAGAGTAAAACAGAAAAAACTCATGTTTACAGGGAGAATTTCTTACAGCTAGCATTTGATCTTATCAATATCAATCATTCCTATCACTCTTTAAAAGGTTCCCTGTGCCAAATTTGTGAGTCATACAATGACAAAAAGTTTACCTCAGCCAAATGTTGCAAAACACTAAAGATGAAATAATCACCCTAAAGAAATCTCCAGGTCTGTGCTATACGGTAGATTTCTATCAATCTATCATCAACTGTAGCCCTGTGTCTGTGCTGTCAGTTGGCCTTTTAATACAAGAAATAAGCATGACACAAACATGTTTTCAAGGACACAATCCTGCATGACTTGCAGCAAATGCGTTTAATTGCTTGTATTAGAAGATCCTTCGCAGTTCGCACACCCAAAAACTTTCAATAAAGACAGGGTCTTAAATCATGGCTGGATCTCTAACAATAGCCAGGGAGTGTTGTTGGCCTAAAAAGGCAATGTATAAATTTGAGCAGCACAATTCTTTACAGAATACCGGTAAATTGTATTACTTTTAGGCATACCGGGTACTGTGGACCTGCCAAATTAAATAATGGCATGTCTCTAATAATAGCCTGACAGGCCTAGTGGCAAAATGTAGTTATATAGCCCCTGAAGAAGGAACACCTGCACTGTTGCAAGCTTCATTTATCTATTTTATGTTCGTGTGCAGAACTCCTTTTGTCTAGTCATTGAATATATTAACACTTTTGCTTGTACTTTAGTTTGCAGGGAAGGCATCAACAGGGTAACTAACAAGGACTGTACACATTTGTTACCATGTGAGAGCCTACGAAAATCCTTCACTTGTTGAAATTCAGCCTCGTTACGCTGCAATTTCAGATCAGAAAACTGCCCTTTATATTATTATTTGATAAATGATGCAAATTGTGAGACTGTAATTCACTGTCTCCCTCTCTGTCCTGGTTAGAACTTCTCGAGGGTGAAGATGCAGGTAACCATGTCTCTGGCCTCTCTGGTGGGCAAGTCCTCAGACTTCCAGGAGGAATACCTGCGACGCTCGCTCCGCACCATCCTGGCCTACGCAGAGGAGGACACCGAGATGCAGAACACTCAGCTGCCCTCGCAGGTAACTGAAGATTCACACACACTCACACAGACTGGACAAGCAATACAACAAAGATGGTGATATTGCCTATACTGTAGCTACATGCCGTGCTGCCTCTTTTGTGTGTTTGTATTTTCAGGTGGATGAACTTCTAAGGAACCTTAACAGTATTTTGTCTGACACAGTGAAGATGAGAGAGTTCCAGGAAGACCCTGAGATGCTCATGGACCTAATGTACAGGTGAGAAACAAAGAGCACCTTCCCTAAAAGGCTGTCTCCTTGTCTCTATGTCTGTCGTCAGTATATGTCTGTTTCTCTCTCTCTCTCTCTCTCTCTCTCTCTCCCTCCTTCCCTCTCTGTCTCTCTCTCTCTCGTTGCCCTGTGGCTTGTCTCTGTGTCATGCTGCTGGTTCCTATTTCTCTGTGGTCTGGGCTGTTTTGCCTCTATTTGCTGCCCTCACTATGGTAACCATGTGGTAGCAGTTTAGTCTTCTAATCTGGTTTTGTGTATATGCAAATGCAAACACTGTGTGCGTGTGCGTGTGCGTGTGTGTGTGTGTGAAAGCACGAAAGAGAAATACTGAGACAAAGAGTGCATACATGTGCTGTATGTTGATTCAGGTTCCTTATTTAAATGTGTTCTAATGTTTCCTACATGTCATTTATCATGTACCTTTCTGTTTGGGTTTTGGTCCCAGTCATCTGGTGTGTGTATGAAAGCCATACAGAACAGCTAGTGAGCTTTACACACTCACCTGGGCTCACCCCAACACACTCCCAAACACACACAGGTCATTTACGCAGAAGACATTTGGTCTCCAGATACATGAATTTATTAATACCTAAGTATAGTGACTCACCTGGATCACTTAAGGATACATGAATTCATTCACTGTGTTTTTGTATTATACCCATGCTGTTTCCCTACTGATTATTCATGCATTCCACGGGAAACGTGGAAACAATTTCCATATTTGACAAATACAGGCCTCAGTTAACGACCTGAATACCCATATCACTGCAACACTCACTCTCACACACACACACACACACACACACACATTTTGTTTTTAGATATCCGGTGTCCATATGCATACATGTATTCATACCTACTGTAATTATATTGACTCACGTGCTTCAGTTGAGATTAAACATATTCATCGACCCCCTTTTTTGTATTGTACCAAGTGTATGTGTTTTACTATTGATTATCGATGTGCTCATAGGATTTCTATACTTTTATTGCACATGACAAATGCATTAATATTGCTGTGTAGTTGAGACTATGCACATACACCGCTTTCTCTGGGCCTATACCAGAGTGTACTAATCTAATCACCATTGAAATATACAGTACATTCAGTTTTCATCTCAGCATTGTACCCAAATCTTCAACTACCACTACACCACCCACATTAACCCCAATAAAACTAGAAAAATGCCCTTGTCCTCCTTCCCCCCCCCTCCAGGATAGCGAAGGGCTACCAGACATCTCCTGACCTGCGTCTGACCTGGCTACAGAACATGGCAGAGAAGCACAACAACAGGAAGTGTTACACAGAGTCGGCCATGTGTCTGGTCCACGCTGCCGCCCTGGTGGCCGAGTACCTCAGCATGCTGGAGGATCACAAGTACCTGCCTGTGGGCAGCGTCACATTCCAGGTAGAGGACACACACACAGATATATAGTCACACAGAAAATGCAAGGACGTAATTCCAAACACATACACACACACAGAAACCAAGAAAACAAAGCAGGAAAACAAGAAAGCAAGAATACAAAGCAATAAGCACAGACACACACAGGCAGTCATCATTCGTTTGTTGTGGCTGTTGGTTGTTTTGTTGAACGGAAGCAAACACTCCCCTAAACATCACACCACACCACACAACTCCCCACGGATGATTTCCAAATTGGGTTGTGTGTGTCCAGAGGGGGGAGCTGTACACTCATAACGTCAACATATAAATGTGGTCTCTTGGTAGCAATGCTCAACACAACGCCTTTGAAGTTGAAGGGGAAAAAAGCAACATAGTGGCAAACAGATGATTCTGAGTCATATCTGCTCCTGTGGGAACATGGGAACAGATTGTCCCCCCGAACTGAAAACAAACAGTTATAACAGCAGCTGTGATGAGCAATCCATGAGCTGTCATACATAGAAGACCTCTGCTGTGCCCTGGTACAGGACATTCTGACCTGCAGCAGTCAGCAGGTCATTGATTGGGCGATCATCCAATTAGTTCCACTTCCCACTGTAGGACATCTCCTTTTACATGCTGGAGTCAGCCTCGGCGATTGATTATTTGATTAATTAGAGGGCTAATTGATTGATTAGCTGATTGATTTCCCCCATAGAACATCTCCCCCAATGTGCTGGAGGAGTCCGCGGTGTCGGATGACATCCTGTCCCCGGACGAGGACGGGGTGTGTTCGGGACGCTACTTCACTGAGAGCGGCCTGGTGGGATTGCTGGAGCAGGCTGCAGAGCTCTTCAGCAGCGTAAGGCAACCGAGCCGCATTGACATTGCATGTTAAATATTAACATATAAACGTTTGGAAGATGACTTAATCCAAACAGACCAAGTTTAAATTGTTAAAGTGCATTAGCGCTCAACGAGGTATGTCATGCCATAGAAGATTTGGTTCACATGGAAATCAAATTACTAATATGTTTGGTCTTAACTACATTTCAATATACATGTATTCATCAGAAAATGATCCCTCTTTACAGAAGTAATCATGCTAACGAACAGTAATGGCTGTCTTCTCAGGGTGGTCTGTACGAGGCAGTGAACCAGGTCTATAAGATCATCATGCCGATCCTGGAGGCACACAGAGACTTCAGAAAGCTGGCCTCCACTCATGACAAACTACAGAGAGCCTTCGATAACATAATTCATAAGGTAATAACTGCTGTGCATTCAAGGTGCTGTTTTATTTATTCAGTAAACCTTTATTTCAATAGAAAGTTCTTCCAAAATGTAAAAACAAAAATGCCAAAACAGCTTGCCGTTTTATGTAGGGACCGTATGGTTTAAGATCAGTGAGTTTACAGTCCATGTAGACTAATGTGTGTTGTGTGAAGTGATCATTAATGTACAGCTGCGTAGATGCACTACACGGGTATTCCGCTAGTATTTCTAAAATACAATGTTTAATTTAGTGCTATCAAATGGTGGATATCAAATTTTTAAACAAAACACTTAATATTCTTATTCACAATGAATGACCCCATAAAAGGCTATCAACATAATGACGAAGAATATTATACTGATGTCCTCAAGATTATGGTGTAATATTTAATCTTCTAGCATTTGCTTTAATGTTTGATGCCTGACTGTTATTTTAAGTCTGGCACAATCACCTGTGTTCGCTTGAGTCGATTTCTCTTTCTTCCCTCCAGGGCCATAAGAGGATGTTTGGAACCTATTTCCGAGTGGGTTTTTATGGGGCCAAGTTCGGAGACCTGGATGAACGGGAATTCGTTTACAAGGAACCAGGGATCACACATCTGCCTGAGATATCTCACAGGCTGGAGGTAAGAGAGAGAGAGAAAGGTGTGTGTGTGTGTGTGTGTGTGTGTGTGTGTGTGTGTGTGTGTGTGTGTGTGATGGAGTGAAAAAGGAAAGTAGAGACTGGGCGAATTGAGGAAATCTGACAATGACTGAAAGACTTTCAATGCAGTACAGAAAGACCATGTGCAGGAACAAGACTATCACAATTGTCCATCTTTTGTGATGAGTTTCGTGATTGGATTCTGTGATCACAGTGTAATTTGTTACACTTTTTGCCAAAATGCAGAAATAATGTCCTGTAGAGCAATACAATTATTGATTATTATCCTCTACGGGACATTATTTCTGCATTTTGGCACTCAAATGAAAGGCAAATGTAACAAATTCAAGACCTTCCAGGCTTTCAAGTGCTATTTCAAGGATCATTTAATCCTTTTAATAGCCTGGAAATGCAAAGAAAATTGTACAAACTTGGCATCAAGATTGTGATACAGTATAATGTGAACAGTACTGTGTATTATTATACTAGATCATTTTTCCCCACCCCTAGAACTTCTACAGTCAGTGTTTCGGAGAGGACGCTTTCGAGATGATCAAAGACTCTATACCAGTGGACAGGAACAAACTCAACCCCAGCAAGGTAGGACGACAATAATGTCACACTACTGATTGTTGCAACATTCCTGATTGTAATAAAGATAAAATGACATTTTAATTATCCCTGTGGGGAAATTAAATCATTGCAGCAGCAAATAGTAATATGATACAGCAAAGAAAAATTGAATCTGAATGAGAATATAGTAAATGGGGGTTATAATCAATATACGTAACTGACACTTTCAACACTATAGCACGTTAAGTAGAAATGTATGAATGAAAAGTATGAAAAAATGATGGATCACAGCATTATGAGGATGTACAAAATAGCAGCAATAGAACTAACAGACGAAGATAAAACATCTTGAATCATATGTACAATATGAAAATATACAAAAGATATGAAATAAGTGAAAATTATGAAATATATAACGAATCAGGAGAATATGAAGAAAAACGATATGTGAAATTACAGCATTTATACAGGATGTGCAAAAATGTGCTTGTATACACATTAACAGGTCTACAGAGGGCCATACATACAGTGTGTACAGACAGTGTCTAGGCATGTAGACGTGTGTCGTAAAAAAACGATTCACCTTATCAAATATATTTAATTTCCTAATGTAGATAACATATGTTGATGATTTGAATATACGCATTACTAGCTGTCCATGTTATCAGAAACTTACCATGGATGGAAGTAGCATACGCACAGAAGAAGTGTCCAGATAATTGTACTCATTCATATGCAGAGAATGTACAGAAATATGTACAGATCCGAAACTGTGCAAGCAAATGTCTTCTAGGTTAGTCCAGAGTATAGGAATGTGAAAAGCAGTCCAGGATAGTTTGTATAGACACTGAGGCTGGGGCCGGTGGGGCCGGTGGGGCAGGGAGCATTGTACACTCCATCTTGCACAAAATATCACAAAGTGGAGGATGGGCAAGTGGAAAGACACATTTCTCCTTTGGGGATCAATAGAGTATCACAAACAATCATTATGTAGTGTACATTACAAAACCATTCAATTACTGTGTCCTTTCCCGTACTGAATTATCCGCACAGTGAGCTGAGAGCCCAGTTTTATGAATAAAAAATAAACCACCACTCCTATCCAGGCATATATCCAGATCACTTATGTGGAGCCCTACTTTGATGACTATGAGATGAAAGACCGGCTGACAAACTTTGAGAAGAACTTCAACCTGCGGCGCTTCATGTACACCACGCCCTTCACCAAGACCGGACGGCCACGGGGTGAGCTCTACGAGCAGTACAAGAGGAAGACCATCCTCACCACCATGCATGCCTTCCCCTATGTCAAGACTCGCATCAACGTCATCCAAAAAGAGGAGGTAGATGCCATGTCACTCACTTTAGCACCTCTAGTGGGAATAAAAAAGTGAACATCTGCCCTAAAACAATTCACATATGAATGTTCACATATGTTATTCCCATAATCAATCACTTGTGAACACAACTCTCTCCCAAAACTAGAAATCAGGGAACCACAGCTGTAATCTGGGATGTCATCAAGACAATTTGTCCAATTCATGAACAACGAATTGACACTGAGATTGTGGACTCACAATTTGCTTGAGCTTTTATATTGAAATGAGCTTCATTTTATTGCAGAACAGGTATAATAAGAAAATTTGCCCACGTTCCTGTATAATCAACCTGGGTACTCTCACTGTGTCTACGAAGTCATTGTCAAAATCACAGTCAATGGAGCAGCTCAAGGATTTGTCGCTTGATGATAGTAGCAAAACACTCTTTGCTCTCTTGTTTCCAGCTTTGTGAGAGATTCGGTCACACTCGGCGCATGTGGGAAACATTCGGTTTTAGGATATATAGATTTTTTTGCTTCTATAACGTTACTTGTACTACCTTTTTCTCTTTCCATCCCTCTCTCTCACTTGTTTCCAGTTTGACCTGACTCCCATTGAGGTTGCCATCGAGGACATGCAGAAGAAGACTAGAGAACTAGCAGTTGCCACACACAGAGAACAGCCTGATGCTAAGATGTTACAGATGCTGCTACAAGGCTCTGTGGGAGCCACTGTTAACCAGGTAATGTATAGCGTCACAGCTATTTTCTGAACACAGGGACTGCTTGCTTTTATATGCTATGTTGTCTATATTCACATCTGCTCTTATCATGGCTGAATCAATCACTTTAAGTTGAACTAAATGATGACAAAATGATCTGTTCTCTTTGAAATGATTACACTCTGCATCGTAACCCTTTTAACCCCTGAGTGTTCCTTACTAATGTGTAGGGAAACCAGAATAATGTACCTCTATTCATCTTATCACATTTACAGTTTCCATTGTAATCACAGAGTGCAGGTGGGAGACATGACAGTGATCACACATCAAAGCCTTCACCCCATCCATAACCCTAATCCTTCCTTTGCTTTTCTCCTGATTTAGTTAAAACGCCAATTCATGGCCCCTCTTCCTTTCATGTGTCTGCCGCGCGGCACGCTGAACCGGAGGTCTCTTTGATCTGATAGCTCCCAGGTCCTGCCAGCGTGGTGAATGTTAGAGTAATGATGAAGCCAGCTACGGCGTCGCCACTCCCCCCTCTCTCTCTCCCCCTTTGCTTTATCTTCCACCGTCTAATCTGACAGTTCCCTCGCTCCAACCTGATGGTTGTATACATAACCCTAATGCTCAGCAGCTCCGTAAACATATAACTCTTGACAGTAATCAGTAGAGGAGACTGGGTTTCCGCGTGTCGGTCCAGAGCTCAGACCGAGGACCGATGCCCAGGCCCGATGCTTTTATGATGCTAATCAGAACTGTTTAACTGTGCCTGTCGTGATTCAGGCGCTGTGCGAGCGTGCTGCGGTTTTATGATGAATATAAGTTAGGATAACAAGATCTCATACTGGGCAAATGGGAGCCAAATGGTGGGTCTATACAGGGTTAGTGGTGACATTAGCCATGCAGAAGGCTAATCATGACTCCCTCTCTGATCTGATCTCTTCCTCATGTTCCAGTTCAACATCCTGGCCCTTAGCTGTATTAGGCATTCAGTTAGCAAGTCATTTTCCCCTGACTGAAAGAGAGGCATTCTTCATCCGTCCTTTGTTCGCACACTCTCAAACACTTGCTCTTTCTCTCTTACCTCCTCTCTCTCCTTCCTGCTCTCTGTTTTTCTTTCTCTTTGTTTCTCTCTCTTTCTTTTTCTCTTTCTCTTTCTCCCTGTCCTGCTCTCTCAGGGCCCATTGGAGGTGGCCCAGGTCTTCCTGAATGAGATCCCAGCGGACCCGAAGCTGTTCCGTCACCACAACAAACTGCGCTTGTGTTTCAAAGAGTTCATAATGAGGTAAGATACAATCAAAGATACACCACATAGTGACGACATACCGCACCATAGTCAGACAGAAATGAGGAAAACCTAAACAAAACCAAAAACAAGCAGTTCCATGGTGAGCCAATAAACCCAAAGGAATTCAGCTTCACTTTTTATTTTACTCCCTCATTGAATTTGCATTCCTATTTCTCTTTATTGTTACCAATGGCTGGCACTGGCTCAGTAGGTGGAAGTATAGAGCAATGGTGGTGAGACTCGACTTTGAGGGAGTGAAACTACCTCAGAATGCTCTATATACACACCGTTACCAGTGTCACTGTAGGAAGATTTAAAAAACGGACTGATGGAGAATGATATCATACTGTTAAAGCAGTGTGTCAGTCAAGATGGAGAGATATTTGTGATAATAGCCAGTGAATTGCATAACAGATGACACTTAAAGAAATCAAACGGGTAGGAATCAATATAACCCACTGTGACAGGGTTTATTTTTTCATTTCCCTTATGACATATGAAGATATTTTTCCTCATAATATCACTAAGCTGTTTTTCTTTTGGAATTGCAAAGGTTTATTGTTCCCAGGAGTTTCATTATATTTTAAATATTCAAAACATAATTGAAACCATCCTACCAAAGCAATGTGTCTGAGGATATGCTGATTTATTGCAGGATAAGTGTGTGTGTGTGTGTGTGTGTGTTTGTGAGCGTGTGTGTGCGTGTGTG
>OMLI01101333.1:6342-18703 GCA_900302605.1 Rondeletia loricata
TCAGTAAGTGTCGATTAAATTCCAGTACGTTTCAAAGTTTCAGCGCGATCTTGTATGTGTCGAGTAGCGATCATGTTAATGAAATGGGCAAGCTGTGGTTGGATAAAATGTCTGTGTGCGCGCGCACATAGCCCAAATAAGGGCATAGTGCTCCGTGATAGGCTGAAATTGAGGCTCCGTGATAGGCTGAAATTGATAACAGTCCCGCATGGCCCCAAAGACAAAAATGAAAATTCTGGCTCCGTTAGGTCACCCGGCGGGGAGCTCTTTACATGTCCTGAAAGTTTCAGCGCGATTGCACCTGAGATGGCCAAACTATGGGTGAACAAAATTAGCTGTTTCTCTCTTTTATTATAGGATAGTAGGCTAATACTGACTTCTGAGCCTCACCAGTGCTGTCAGGTTCCTGGACCAGTTCAGTGTAGCGTGCACTCTTGACCTCGGAGCCGTTGGTGCAGGGTCCTCTCAGTAAGGTGTACACTCTCACTTCAACTTCTTTCGCCAGATCAAACTGGGCACTGTATGTCCTCTTAGCAGTCCTGATGGCCTACCAAATCACAAACACTATCCTGTTATTCAGGGGTGATGGCGTTGGCATTTAGGTGGGTTCACATTGTTCTAACCACCAATAGAGATGCTTAAAGACAGAAAGGTCTTCGTGTTATTCAGCCCCTCCACCCCATGGCCAACCTGCTGCCCTGCTGCCTAAAGGGGCGAGTCGGAGGGGTTACAAGTATTCTGTTTTCCTCGTTACTTACTTTCATTACTTGTTTTCTAATTCCAACTTATTCCATTGTTAAAATTGTGTTTTCATGTCCCACCTCCATGGTGCATGTGGTCATGATGACATCTTCATGACCTCATTAGCTAAACTGATTATGTTTATTATATCACGGTGATTATGGCGGGACATTAGGCAGCTCAAGTGCCTCTTGTTATCAATGGGACCGTGTGTGAGACTTGAGCAGTGTCACTTACAGTCCATCTGTCCTGGTATGTGTTGAAGTACTCCAGTTGAAATCGCTTGTGGCAGTCTGTCATGTTCAGCAAGCTGGCTGGGGGGCTCCACTGGATTTGGAGAAGTCCAAGGTGACCTGGGTCAAATATCACAAGATCCTCTGGAGGATCCACTGCAAGTACAAAAATAAATAATAAAAAATGCATTGAATAAGTTAATTTAAGATAAATATATGGAAATCAATTCATAGGTGGTAGAGACTTCCAACACTTGTTTCTTGTAAACATTGGCACTCCAGAAATGTTTTCAGCCTCTATAAGTCTCTACATTCTTCACACATGAACTTTACTTTCAACAATTTGCATGTTGACCCCAGAAATCTTTTGTCTGCCTGATGAAGATCATATAGTGCAGAGACTAACTGTGCTCCCCTTTAAACTGATTCATTTAAAATAATATGTTTTTCCACTTCAGATTATTAATAGCCTACAGGTTAAACAGGGAAACACCTTGGATTGTTCCGTAGGCGTTTAATTAACGTGTCGGTGATAAAACAACGACTGGCATGCGATGGATAATAAATCAAGAAAAACAAGTCTGTACCAACCTGTAAATGTATTGCATTGCATACATTGGCTCCAGTCTAGCAAGAACAGCATCAGTGTGGCTCCTCCAGTCGACCAGGTTGTGTCTGCCATCACTCTGTATGGAAGTCAATAACCAAGATGAATCAAAACAGAGAGTCTAAAGAAGACCGCTGTAATCTTGAAACAACACGACACTGAATACAAATGTATCAATCATCAGCGTGCATGAGTGAGGCTTTCAATTACGGGGTGATCAATATCCTGAATTCTAATATATAGCCATATTCACATAAGGCATCATCTTAACTCATAGCTAATAGTGTGTTTTCTCTGAGTCAAAAAACACAATAATCGACCTTCTTTAGCTATTGTTATGTCTGCAAAATACATTCAGAATTATTTTTTCTATGCAAAAAAAATATAAAAACTAATACTGGATCAAAGGATGTCATCCATAAAAAATAAAATGTTTTTGAAAGATGTTCAGACTGAGAGAGACGAGTGTCCTACTTACATGAATGTGAGTGAGTTTTCCCTCTGCAGACCGAAAGGCAGAGTATGATATCTGACTCCGAGTGGCTGAGCCTTTTGTATGCCTCTCATAAGAAGCTGAGGGAGCCAGTCCCAGAATGAAACCTGCTGCCCTCCAAGTAGCACCGCGCCGTCTCTTGTGAAAGTCTAGCCAGCCGCTCTTTATATTGTGTTGCGCGTCTAATGGTGTCTTTACGGTACTTACCCAGCATTGAGTCAAACTAACTTTATTCTGATATCGTTTGATCAAAAATAGCGGAGCTACGCGGTCCCGATTACATACAGAACCACGCTCGTGATAGAGCTGACGATCCATGGCATACAAATTTTTTCGGGTTGTAAATCAGTGGAATAATTAGCACGACTGAGAACTTGTTTAAAAGTCAGTTCAAAGATGCAATGGGTTCTTCTTTGCTTGAATATCTCAATCTGATGCCATTAAACATATGAGGATAATAAAAACATAATTTTAAAAATACGTTTCCACCAAGTCGTAAACTATAATAACCCTCAAATATTTTCACGGCAGCATTTTGGGAAAGTATGCAAATAATGGTTGTAAATTACTTGGTAAAATATCCCAACTTTGACCTTTCATAAAAAAATGTATTAAGATAATTAGTTCTGAAATCCAATGGATTCCTTTTCTGTACATCCATTTATGTGCCCATGTCAAGTATGAAGACATTTTACTGTTATTTTTAAGAAATTGCAAGTTAAAATCAGCCGAAAGCTCAACGTGCATATTCACCAAATACCACAACAGAACTGCTATAACAGCCTGTCCACCCATAAGTAGTCCTCAAATCCAACACATTCTTCTTCAAGAAGTCTCAATCTATGGGCACTACAAATATGAAGTGATTTCACTGCAAGATTTTGCAGCAATTCACTAGTAACATCCTGCATGGCTATCAATTATTTGGTCAAAGTTCCTAACTTTGACCTTTCATAAGAAACTTATTTTAGATAATTAGTTCGCAAATCCTATGGAATCCTTTTCTGTACATACATTTCTGTGCCCATGTCAAATGTGAAGACATTTTACTGTGCCATTTTAAATAAATGTCAACTTAAAATCTGCCGAAAGCTAAATTTGCATATTTCTAAACTAATTATGGAAAACACGTTTTTCAGCGAGGTTCAAAGTTGGTAGATTTTACCAAGGAATTGATAAGCATGCAGGTGATTTATTATTGAATTCTCCAAAATACTTCAGTGACATCACTTCATGTTTATAGTGCACATAGATTGATACTTGTTGAAGAAGAATGTCTTGGATTTCTGGACTTTTTATGCGTAGGTTATAGCAGTTTTCTTATTGAAAATGGCGAATATGCAAATAGAGCTTTCGGCTGACTTTAAGTAGCAATTTCTTAAAAATGGCACTGTAAAATGTCTTCACATTTGACATGGGCACAGAAATGGATGTTCAGAAAAGGAATGCATTGGATCTCTGAACTAATTATTAAAAATAAGATTTTTATGAAAGGTCAAATTTGGGACATTTTACCAAGTACTTGACAGCAATGCATGGGCTTTATTAATGAGTTTCTCCAAAATGCTGTAGTGATTTATGTTTATAGTGCACATAGTTTGAGACTTCTTGAAGAAGAATGTGTTGGATTTCAGGACTACTTATGGGTGGACAGGCTGTTATACTAGTTGTTATAGTATATGGCGAATATGCAAATTCATCTTTTGTGTGATTATAACTTGCAATTTCTTTAAAATGGCACAGTAAAATGTCTTCATACTTGACATGGGCACAGAAATGGATGTACAGAAAATGAATACATTGGATTTCAGAACTAATTATCTTAATTAATACGACTTGGTTGAAAAGTATTTTTTAAATTATGTTTTTATTATCTTCATATGTTTAATGGCATCAGATTGAGATATTCATGCAAGGAAGAACCCATTGCATCTTTGAACTGCCTGTTAAGCAAGTTTTCAGTCAGAAAAAATGTGTATGCGATGCAGCTCTTATCACGAGCGTGGCTCTGTGTAATTGGGACCGCGCTATGAGAATAAAGTTAATTTTACTCAATGCTGGGTAAGTACCGTAAAGACACCATTAGACGCGCAACACCATATAAAGAGCGGCTGGCATGGTTTCACAAGAGACGGCTCACTTGACCGAAGTGTCTGGCTTCTAAGTAATCAGGAAATGTGTTCAAGGCTGAGGAACGACGTCCTGTATCCGCAAATGTGTTTAGTCATTGTTCTATGGTGTGTGTGTGTGTGTGTGTGTGTGTGTGTGTGTGTGTGTGTGTGTGTGTGTGTGTGTGTGTGTGTGTGTGTGTGTGTGTGTGTGTGTGTGTGTGTGTGTGTGTGTGTGTGTGCGCGTGTGTGTGTGTGTGTGTGTGTGTGTGTGTGTGTGTATGGGTGGGTGGTGGTGTCATGATACAGTTATGTATCATGACACAGTTATGTATCATGACATAGGGATTTTATGGACTATGTTACTCACATTTAGTTTATATTGGGCAACTCCATGACCTTGACACCACAAGGGCATAGCCTATATGACCAAACTGGTCACACTTTATTTGGATAGTCCACTGATGATACTCAACTATCAGGTGAAGTAGATCAACAAATTGACACTTGCCTACTTGCTGCATCTCTACAGACTATGTAACCTGAACCCTGACCTTAAACTAACCCTAACCCTAAGATGAACCCTAACCCAGCCATTGCGTATCTATAGACTACTTTTCACACTATTGCATCACCTGAAACTCTTTTAGTGATGCATTATGATGACACATGATAGTAAGTTGAGTATCAGCATTGGACTATCCAAATCATAATACTAATACTAATACTACTACTACTACTACTTTCCCTTTCCTTGGAATTTGGTGATGGATCCCCATATGTACATGCCTCATTTCATGCTCATATCACAACTGTGTACATTCCCTAAGTTTTAAACTGTTTTTGAATTGTGCAAATTGAACCCTGATCGCAGTTCTTAGGAAACTGGTGCGAGGGTAGTGAATAATGACAGTAATCTATTTTATGAGCAGATACATTCCCTCAGTAAAATTGCAGTAGAGTCAGCAGACATTATGGTGACATATCAAGCAAGGTGCACCACTGGACAGAGCTTGAGATGAATGTAATGAAGGAGAGACCACAGAGTTGTAAAGAATTTGACTTTATTTTTTGTTAACCTTGTTTGTTGATCTCTTCTTTTTTTTAAAGAAACTCCCTGGAATTTATACAGATGATATGTACAGAGGTTGGGCTTAAGTCACTCAGTATTCTTGCATGCATTTCACTTTGTTCTTCAATACAAAAAGCTTATATACACACATTTGAATTTTCTCGGCAGTATCGTGTGTAGAGATGAGTCATTGTTTCCTTTTGCTGAAATGACTAAATGACAAAAACCACCCGACCGCAGTGGCGACACATGAGACACATGGTGTCATGGCAACCTGTCACAATGAAATTGACAAAAGGAAATTGCAGGGGGATTTGTCACGTACACACTGCTATTGGATTACAAAATGTAAGAATAAACAACACTACCTGTAGCAAATGACCTGCCAATTTGACTCAATTATTACAAAACACACTAGGCTTTTATTATAATTTTTCCGAACAACTCAGTGAATCAAACGGTGGATAATATTCTATGTAGTAGTAGACATTTTTGCGCGTCCAAAACGTTTTGGTGCAGGCGCGTCGTAAAGGGAGTGTCATATCAAATGAAATGAAGAAAATCCTCCTCACTGTACTTGCTCAGCAACCCATGAATCTGTTCCCATAAGTTTTGGTCCTACAGCTAACTAGCTCACAGTATTGGAAACTCTCATACAACCTATTTTCTATTCTGATCTGTGCAACAGGACAACAGAAATGGATAGGACTATTCTTGAGGTAATACAATGTGTTAGAAAACACCCCGGAACCCACAGAGGCAAACATTCATTCATATTTCACCATGACATCAGCAATTACTTTAGATCAAAATAAATTTCAAGTGCATGGGGGACAATATGTTGAATTGCTGTAAAACATACTGTATAATCATACTGTGCATAATCTCTAATTTGGTTGAACGTTATTGCACAAACCGTCTGGTTACTCTTGACGAAAGCCCTGCAGGAGCAGTGTGTGGGATTTTCTTCATTTAGGCTTGATGTGATGTGATACATCGGTAAACGTTTGAGCACTCCAACATCAATATGTCTTCAGAATAACAGTGTTGTCTTTGCTCGGTCACAGAAGGCCTTGATGGAATGTTGCATTCGTTGTTTTACAGTAAAAACAATGAATGGTCAATATTATGTTTATGGCAGATAACATGTAAGAATATTATGTGCAAGTAAAGAACTGTTGTGTAAATGTTCCATAGCACACAGATGAGATATGACAAGGCGCCATATGCAGGAGAGAGAAGAATAAGGCATGAGAGTGCTGACATATCAGGCGATAGTTACACTGGATACAAACAGAAAACATAAATCACTCTTTCTTCTTAACGAACAGACAAAAATGAACTTTCTAAATAAAGAGTCAGCTCAGATTGTTTAGGACGTACAACCAAAGCATTATTTAATCGTAACCTACGCATTTGAACGCATTCAGCTTCTGCATGCATGTAACAGCATGTACGTGAATGAATGAAATGTTAGGCGGTAAATCAAATGAATGGAAGTGGCCAAGTGAAATTCATATGAAAATGCATCAAAGGAGATATGAGTCATGCCCAGGCATACTGGTTTCCATGGCTATATCTTTACCAAAACCACCAGTGGTGAGTCCTGTCTAGTGCCTCTGCCAAACATGGTCACCATATCTTGTGTAAAATGAATCCATATTATGAAACTCAAAGGATAATACCAGCATTTCCGCATGTAGGTGCTATATGATTGTTGCTTTGATAGGCGCTAATACTTCAGCATCTTTCCTCATGACTGAGAAATTCAAGCCATTTGTGCCAATTCCCCCTTGCCATAAGCTTCATGTGTATCTGAAAATGTACCTTAATCACCTTTAAAGCCACAAAAATAACCACATTTGATGAAAAAGCCAAAACAGTCTCTGTGTGGTATCGCTTGTTTTCTGAACAGTTACTCCGATGTGCCCTCATGAAAATGAAACCGAATTCAACTTCTAAACTCTAACCTGCCTTCGTACTGAACTCCTGTCACCTATCCTATCACCTTGCTCACGCTGGCACAAATCCCAGGCCATGAAGCAACTGACAGTCAGTTATTTTCTGTGGAAAGTCCAAAGGGTGCAAGCTTCAGAGAGTGATAACAATGGCTCAGTGTTTTTCACATATAATAAGTACAGGGTTGTACTGAGTTTTCTGGATTGGAACAGCCAGTACTCTGTTTACCCATTTCAGAGGACGATGCAATGAGCAAGCAAATGCCGTCACAAAACCTTTCAGCTAGAGTGCTAGAGACTTGTGTAGGAGGAGGCAAGTTCTATCGAAGCTGTTGAAATTCCTACTGGTCACCGATACAGGTCAATACAGGTCATAGATGAATGCCCCTTTAAAGGTAAATGTTCAGATACAATGTTACTGTGAAAAATGGTACACGAATTTCCAGTTTCAGTTTCACTATTTTATAGTCAAAGTTATTAAACTGACCCATGATGTTAATAGTAACCCATAATTCACTTTACTTCAATGCCAGCAATAATTTTTTCAAATGTTGGAAGTCTCATTTTGGAATGAAGCTCTTCAAATATCTCAATACTGAGGAAAGACGCAGAACAGTGGCCTGAGGTATTTACTCCTATAAATACCAAGAATAGCATAGGAACCACATGACAAAACTGGCATTGCCCTATAAAACAGAAACAAATGCTGCATTTATGCAAAACAGGAAAATTTGTCAAATACAATGCAGTCTTATTTGGAGTTAACATTTAAGCTTATAAACTACCTGGGAACAAATACTGAAACCAAAAGTAAAATCATTTTAAGAAATAAAGCTTAAAGAAATCCTGTCACACACCTTGAAGCCTCAGTTTAAGAAATCACTTGTGTTACTCCTCTGCCCACACACAATTATATTTGTGAACATCGACAACTCTTGCTCAAAGGTTAACGCCACAGAAACAACCAATCTGGAACTGCTGTTGACAACAAATGGGAGATTATTTTAGACTCGAAGAATGTTTGCTTAAGCTTTCACATAATAACAGTGACGGCCAATTTGAAAAGCAATATCTCCAGAACATCCCCGCACTCTCACGGCCATATTTTATATCTTTTCCAATTCGTTCTCGAAGGAGCCGTGCACAGATGTGACATCGCACCTTCAGCTGCATTACAGGCTGTTCTCTCATTTCTGGCCATAGGGGATCGCAGAGAATTTTCACTAAGACAAACTGAGTTGCCCAAGAGCATACAGAAAACGTATGTGAGATCTGAAATGCAGTGGTACCGCCCTTTAAGGGATGATCAGGGTTGAGACACACAAAGCAACAACACATAAATATAAAACAAATGAATAAATACATAAATAATTTCATTTCCCTGATATAATATATTGTATAAGAAATCATATACAGCAGGGCGGCCCGGTGCCATGAGTGGAAGGTTTGCAGCAGTGATTGCCGTGACATCGTGTCCAACCCGTCCATCGGTGCTGAAGTGTCTCACAGCAAGACACTGAACCCCTTTCTGATCGAGAGGCCCTTCACTCTGACCCCACCAGTCACATTGGCATACATATGCATGTAAGAGTTAAATGAATGTTTGTCTCATAATTGGCAAATCATATTACTTGGAAGCAAGACAAAAACGTAAAAAGCGAAGTTAGAAAAAAAAAAAAAGCTGTTGCAGTGAATTTTCAAATAATTAAAACCTGTACAATGATGTACAATGAAAGACGCTACAACTCAGGACCGCCGTGCTTTTGGCCAGTGCTCAAATGGCCACAGCTAAGCACATGTTGTCACAGTGGTCAAATGTCACCCCTACCAGTGACTGGAGGTTCTGACACAGTAAGAAAGGGATGCTTGATCCATAATACTTCAGTACGGGGCTGCGCATGATCTGTTGCAGCTCAAATATACCAAAATTAGAGGCATAAACAGGCAGAATACTGTCTCTAGTATAACTCGACCTCCCGCAAGACAATATCCAACCAAATCCTACATATCATCCTTTTTAGAAGTAAGCCTTGCATTCTGCCTTCAATAGTACTGGTAGCTGTGATCGCGCAAATGCAATACTTGGCAATAACTGAATGTGCCACATTGATCAGGTTTGGCTGCTGCTTCCTACTAAGAAAGAAAGACATGGAAAAGATGATACGTCTGTACATGTGACAACAGAAAACTCTTCTGAAAGAGTGAGTTACATGCCTTTTAAAATATCTCTGCATGGAAGGTCTGTCAGTATTGGCACTTGCAGGCTCAATAATCACTGAGCATGGCGAGTGGCACCAACAGGTCTTCCTCTGGACCCGTGTTTTTCTCCATCACTCCTCGGCAAATCCAAACTGTGCAGCTCAGGTAACACACA
Organism: Rondeletia loricata; assembly: GCA_900302605.1. NCBI lineage: Eukaryota > Metazoa > Chordata > Actinopteri > Beryciformes > Rondeletiidae > Rondeletia > Rondeletia loricata. The sequence goes on from OMLI01101333.1 coordinate 15,929, forward strand.
GTCACATTGGTAGTCCACACACATACAGTATGACCCCAGTAACTAGGACAGGAAACAAGTGAAAATGTGATGGACAGGAGGTGGGTAGCAGCTGACATCATACAAGGAGATGGGAGTATTTCGTCCTCCTGTCTCCTGATTCAGTCAGGCAGAAGCAGACCTCACACTCCCGCGGCCACCGGGTCCTCGCCCCTAGGGGCTCTCTGGGCCCTGGCGATGGGGTGTGGGATCGGGGCGGGGAGGGGTTGGCTGGATGATTGCAGGACGGATGCAACATTCAGGCTTGTGTCAAACAGCTGACAGTTGTGTGGGCTTAGAAGTAGGCAGCTCCAGCAGAGCCTGGACGGTCACACCCACCTTCACCAGGCCACGCTCTTCTAGGATGTGGTGGGGCAGGCACAGCTTGTCCTGATTTGGCAGAGAGACATCCTTTGTCAATTGAACAATCAGCTCCACAGCAAGTTATGGATGTTCACCTGCTCTCTTATAGCTACTTCTCTCCTTCATCATCATCTGAGACTAAGGTTTGCTCCTGGGCCCATTCCAGAATCAGTTCCAGTAGGAGTTCAACATTAAGATTGGCTCTTATTTGGATATTTACAACATTGTGCTGTAATTACCTCTCAGTTACCGCCGCCATCGGAGAAGGACGGGGGTTATGTTTTCGCCCCTGTTTGTCTGTTTGTCCGCAGGATATCTCAAAAGGTTCTGGGCGGATTTGCACGAAACTCTGTCGAAAGGTTGGTCATGGGCCAACTTAGAGAACTGATTAACGTTCCACGCCCATTGGCCAAAAGGGGGCGTGACCTCACTAAAAGGCACATAACTTCTGAACGGATTCACGTAACACCACGAAACTTTATAGAAAGGTTGATCATGGGCCAAGGAAGAACTGATAAACGTTCCACGGCCATTGGGCAAAAGGGGGCGTGGTCTCACTAAAAGGCACATAACATCTGTCGGATTCACGTAACACCACGAAACTTTGACAAAAGGTTTGTCATGGGCCATGAATGACATGAATGGCTTGGAACTGTTGGGCGTGGCGGAGGTATGCACTCTACTGAGTGCCCTCTAGTTGCTTTGTAATTGTTACTTTTTTCAGGCAGGCTTAGCAATAAGGACAGGTTATGACCTTTCATTGTATTGACCTTTTTCTAGTTATGATGGAAGTTTCCCATCTGTGGGGGGGACCACAGCTAAATGTGTCTGAAATGTCTGAAATCAGCGTAGTGGGTGTGTTTGACATAACTTGATTAGCAGATATTTAGTACTATATCTCAGTGTTAAGTTGATAATCTCCAATTTTCAAATAATGTCCTGTTGATATTAATCACTGATCATAAAACAATAACAACAAAAAGCATAAAGCAAGCCACATTTAATATATTTCTTTCAAAGACAGATATTAAGCCCCCCTTGTGGTGAGAAATAACTGGCGAGTGTGCATGAGTGTGTGTGGTGAGTTTATATTACCTGTGGGACACCTAGCTTCTTACAAGCATCCAAGAAGTTCTCCACATTCCTGCGACACTTAGCCATGCTAAGTTTTGGCTGGAAGGCAGAATATCAATCATGTTAGCAATCACAAGCGGAAACAGCTTTTTGAATTATTATTATTATTTTTAGTCACAGTTGAATGAGAAAGTTGTGATAGGCTCTTTTCCTATCATGAAGTGCTACTCTTCAAGAATCTATACCTGTATATCCATTTTTAATATGCACCCAAAAATCCCAGTTTTTGGACTTAATGTCTGCTTACCACTGCGGGGGAGGGTACGTGGATGCTGGCAACAGACCGAGGACAAATGTGATTGGCTAGATGGCAAAGGACAACCCCATCCATCAGAGCAGCTCCAACATCATCTGGGAGCAACACCTTCAGTCTGGACTCAATGTTCTGAAAACACATGGGACCCCATTACACCACTGTCCTCCTACAAACAATGTTCCCTAAATTAGAGGGTTTTTTCTCATACGGTGAGCCCTGTCTCCTAGGGCTGCACAATTACTCAAAAACAACCAAAAAACGCAATATGAAGTACTTCAATTTCCATATTGCATGAAATTACATTGCACATTGTAAAAAATAATGACTGCTCACAACTCGCAAATTTAGAAGCGTGCTTATCTACTGTCAAAAAGTGGATGTCATTTAACTTCCTGCTACTTAATGGCAACAAAACTGAGATGTTAGTTGTTGACCCTAAAACACAATGGTCTCATGTCGCAGAACATTTCAGGGATTGTCTAATTACCCAGAGTCTCACAGTTAAAAATCTTGGCGTTACATTTGATCTAACACTCTCATTCGACTCCCACATTAAAGATATCACAAAGATAGCAGGCTTAGCTGGGCTTAGCTGATGAAGACTGTGATATACAGTCGGATTGACTACTGTTGACAAAATGTACTTATTGTAAGTCGCTTTGGACAAAATGTAATAGCATTTTTTCACCTTTGCAACACTGCGAAAATGTGTCTGATGCTGAAACCCTCGTACATGCTTTTGTTCCATCAAGACTTGATTACTGTAACGTCCTGTTTTCTGGCCTACCAAACGGCAGTATTCAAAACCTTCAACTCGTACAAAATGCTGCTGCTAGAATATTAACTAGAACTAGACAATTTGATCACATTACACCCGTCCTGACCTCCCTTCACTGGCTCCCTATTCAAGCCAGATCTGACTTTAAAGTGCTTCTGTTAACATATAAATCGTTACATGGGCTTGCACCGTAATACTTATCTGACCTCATCATCCCTTATGTTCC
>OMLI01101333.1:18723-31610 GCA_900302605.1 Rondeletia loricata
ACTGCTCACAACTCGCAAATTTAGAAGCGTGGTAATCTACTGTCAAAAAGTGGATGTCATTTAACTTCCTGCTACTTAATGGCAACAAAACTGAGATGTTAGTTGTTGACCCTAAAACACAATGGTCTCGTGTCGCAGACATCACTTTAAATTTCGGGGATTGTCTAATTACCCATGAGTCTCACAGTTAAAAATCTTGGCGTTACATTTGATCTAACTCTCACATTCGACTCCCACATTAAAGATATCACAAAGATAGAAGGCTTAGCTGGGCTTAGCTGATGAAGACTGTGATATACGGTCGGTTTGACTACTGTTGACAAAATGTACTTATTGTAAGTCGCTTTGGACAAAATGTAATAGCATTTTTTCACCTTTGCAACATTGGGAAAATGTGTCCTCTGTTAAATATGGCTGATGCTGAAACCCTCGTACATGCTTTCGTTTCATCAAGACTTGATTACTGTAACATTTTCTGGCCTACCAAACGGCAGTATTTGATCACATTACACCTGTTCTGACCTCCCTTCACTGGCTCCCTATTCAAGCCAGATCTGACTTTAAAGTGCTTCTGTTAACATATAAATCATTACATGGGCTTGCACCGTCATACTTATCTGACCTCATCATCCCTTATGTTCCCCCTCGTGCCCTCCGATCACAGGACGCTGGTTACCTTACTGTCCCTAGAATCAAGAAAATATCGGCAGGCAACACAGCGTTTTTTTTACCGAGCTCCCTATCTCTGGAACCAACTACCTCTTGAGATTAGGGAAGCTACTTCTGTGGACTTGGCCCGCCCAAGGTTTCTCCCATTCTTTTTCCTATTAAGGTTTTCTTGGGAGTTTTTCCTTGCCTGCATTGAGAGTCTAAGGTTGGTGGTGCTAGGTAGGCTAGGCTATGTAGGTTTGGTATGTTTGTGTCTGTGCTTGTTTTGCTTCCTTGTGTTTTATTTTGTTGCATACTGTATTACATAATTTTGTTTTGTGATTGACTGTTGATTAGCTAGATCTAAGTGCGCTTGCACATGCATATAAAAAACAATTTCAAAATTAAAATATGCAAATTAGTGCCCATATAGGGGAAATAATATAGCGCATGGAGCCATGCCCTTACTTGGAAGAGTACTACTACATATTGACTAGTACCAAAAGAAAGGGGAGACCCTGAACTTGTAACTCTGACATGTAATTTGAATTAATTTTCATATTTAAATGTGCAAATAATTACCCACAATTGGACACTGACAGCTCTAGATAGTAGTTCTGTAACTGTACATGCTACAGTATATGGCTCAAAATGGCCTCAAATTCAAGCTGACTGTCTTTATCCTTAAAGTAACTGTGTCTTTTCACATCCAAAGTATTAGGAGCATACAGCCAAAAGATCAAACAATGTCTCGCTGTAACTGATTTTGGGGAATGTTTACAAATATAGATTCATCATTGAGTTAAAAAGTTTCATGCTGAATTAAATGCCAAGAACAATTTACAGTCAAGAGGCCGTCTGAAATACAGAAACAGAAATTGTTCACACAACAAAGCAAGCGGTGAATCATCCACTGACTCTGTGGAACTCCAGACAAGAACATGCTCATACCAGTGTCACAATATCATACAATCCATAACAATGTTAAAAATAGCAGAATGTGCCCAGAGAAAGTCACAAGTTGGGAGGAACCAGTATTGGCTGTGTAGTCCTAACCATGGAGAACACAGTTATGCACGAATTAACTACCAAACCCTGAGTGTGCCAAGTCCTTTCTATTATCTATGCAACACATATTGTAGATAGCACATTGGAATATGAAGGGCTTGTTCACGCATGCATTCAGTTCTGAAGAATCCATGTATAGCTGAGTGAGAGTAAATACTTTTGATTAACTACTGCCAACCATTCATTCAGTCTGTGCTGTCTGAATGTTTGATAGGCAATTTCTGGGAAGTGCCTGTAATCTACACGGAGAGCCTTGACAGCCTGGACGGATGCCAACAACCCCCTGTAAGTGATCATATTCAGAGCTATTTAGATGTGCATAAACATTGGATCACTGGCAGGATCTGGCACATATCAGGATTTGGTCAGTGGATGAGGCACTGCTTTGTGCAAAATGCAAAGGCATGAATAGGCTGTGTGGCCTCTGACCTGCCGTAAGAGTCCTATCTGTTCCATTTCCTCTCTCAAGTGCTCCATCTTCCTCCTCATAGTGAAACTGGGGTCTGTAGAGCTGTACTCCTGACGGCTTCCTCTGGTAAATGCTGAAATAATACATAAAGTGCACTATTCTGAAACACACTGTACAGTGAGATACACAGAGGGAACCAAAATAGTAGAAATCCCTATTATTTATGACTACCCTGAAACAAACAGGTCAATACTTTATTAACCCTTATTCAAAGTATAGCATTTATAACGAAGGTTATGAATGGTAGGTGAGTGTTGGATTTTAGCATACTGCACCTGCCTCGCTCATAATTGCCTAGAAACCAAGTGTAGAACAATATTTTCTCTCTAACAGTGAGGGGAAGGTGGTTATTATTATTATTATTATAATCTGCTGATAACTGGATTCCTGGGAAAATTCCCCGTTCACTCTCAACAAGGACGGAAATGTGAAGAGTACATCTCATTAATCAGGATACACACTGCAGCAACTTGGACCATGAATTTGTTTATGAAATCAACGTTTTAGGGGCAGACACTGACGGGGAGTCAGGGCCATATAGGTATCATTTGTCATAAATATCTTTCATTCATATATGAGAGAGATCAAAGAGCAGACCAGCGTTTTTTGTTTTTTTGTTGTCACTCATGCAATCCTCCATAGAATTTTTTAAAATCACAATCATATGGGTAAGTTGCATAGCTATCCTTACGTAAACCCCACTGAATTTGTGAGGCAGGTTGCATGATCCCTTGGCATTGTTTTCTTTAAATCAATAACTGAGAAAATGAAATTTATTGATGAACTCCCAACTATATATTTACTGAAACAGTAGCTTTCATAAAGTTAGGTAAAGAGAACGCACACACAGCGAGGTGCAGATCTGTGATAGGCTTAGGCCTATTCATTTAACTGTCACAGCAATCTGTTTTTGCTTTGTACTTTAATCCATCACTGGTTTCGGCTACATGGTGCAGAGGAAAATGACTATTTAAGGAAGTGATTACATTCTTCTGTACCACCCGGATGAAAGCCATGTAGCTAAAACTGGTGATGGATTAAAGCACAAAGCAAAAAACAAGAGTTGTGCAACTGACAGTAGCTTATCAGGGACAGACAGAGACAAATTCATGCCTTGTCCTTGACTCCTAATTGAGATGCTAATAGAAGCTTTTACAGAGCCACAGTTCCTCAGAATCCTCCCTGACTTCCACTGAAAAGAGGGCTGGGTCAAACTCCAGCTCAAATATTTTGGCTTGCTGACAGACTTGTGTGATACACAAGGAGAAACTGTTCACATCACAACAGAAAGGAGCCTTATGTTGACATGCAAGCAGTGCCACAACTTTCAAGCAAGCTCTATCCTTATCCCTTCCGTATTGGCACTAACCAACCACACCAAATATGGGCTTTGTTAGCTAACAAATTTATTTTAGGGTAGGGTTGGAGGACAAATGTTTATTTTATTTTCCTTGATAAAATGCATGGTGAAGTAATATAATAGACTAACATGGATAGGGTCCAATGCAATCCATTTGAATCTTTCCCAGAATTCCATTTACAGATTTTTCTGTTTTCTTTTTCCTAGATTCTGGATTTATCGTGTTTTTAAGCCTTTGTACACGCACTGCCTGAAATGCAGTTTTGTTGTCTTGAACATACAGTATGTGCTCAGAATAAGCATACTACACTTTTAGCAGAGCATGCAGGCTATAAGTGGAGCAAGCAGGGTGTGCAGACATGCACCCTTAATGTTTCTATCATCCCATAACAACTCTATGTGCATTTTCTGACATACATGTATAGATAAGTGCGTACACATGCAGACACCATTTCCACAACAATTGTAAAAGATGACGATCCTGTGGTATTCCGTGTTTATATCTCAATTCCATTTTTAAACTCAGGTTTCCATGATTCTGATTTCTGATTGATTGATTTGTCCTCTGAGTTAACATAATAGCAGTAGATACAATGGGCTTTTGTGCTTTACCTGATCGTGGCTTTAGTCCAAACACTGTCAGTGTTGTGCTGAAATCTGTGTTACGCAAGCCCTCCTGAAGACAACACATAACAAAACAACGATAACAGGGTACTGTGACAGCGCTGTAAGATAACATTTGATGCTATATTTTTATATTTATGCACACTGGATGTATCTTACACTCACCTCACACTCGTCATTCCCACTGGAGTTTTTCCGAGCGCTCTGGCACTTGTGCTGTGAGGAGAGGCAAAACAAATTCCCTGTATGATTTAACACGGAGTCTCACTTTTTTTTCTCCAAATCATGGCCTCCAATTGAATAGCCATTTGACCATGGACACCCATGTGAGAAGATTTTTGTTGTTAGCTATCCATATTTATAGATTTTGTACCGAATTACATACTGTAGGTGGGGTGACAATGATGAGTGTGTGACCTATGATCATCACACATTCTCTCGTTGTACTATCTTCTGAAGGATCCTTGGCAATATGGGCAAAATATGACAATGAAAAAGTCACATTAATAAAGGGTTTGTGTTAGGTTCATTAAAACCTAGATATCTCTCCTTGCAGTCAATATTTTTCAGATTTACGTGAGAAAACCGTGAGTCAGCGTGAGGAAGAATCCGAAAAGAAGTCAGCATACAGGACGAGGGAACTAGGCTAAAACTTTAGTGTCACGCATCAGGTTAAGCTTTCCTTATCCTACCACCTCACCATCACTCCACCAGAGCATTTTCAGTGACTAATCTGTTGTTATTTCCACATAACTTCAGTGTTAAGCTAAACATTCTTTCCAAAATGCCAATTGATGTGGTAAAGGGTCAGGAGGAAACGCAGTAACGCTTTAAATTACAGGCTATTAATTACGCAGTAATGACCGGAAATAACTAGGTAATATCCAGGTAAAATAGATGTAATAACTAGTTATAGCATTAGAATGACTGGTAATTACTGAGTAATATACAAGTTTTTAAAAAGGTGCTTTTAGCAGTAATTGTATTAGATAAGTGGCACTACCACACACTTTTGAAAAGTAGTTCAAAAAGGAAGAAACACACTGTCTCCATTGATTTATCTTCCACAGAGGGAAGGGACATTCATTACAGAAAGTCACTACACCTGTGCAGAAACAATGTTTTTTCATTAGATTTTCATTTGCTTATAATGTAGAACACATACAATAATACATTATATATTTTAGACATACCAATACTGACTATGTACAATATTCACATAGGTATACAAACATACTCCATACACACTCTACACAAATAACAACAGAAAACAACAGAAACCCCAGAATGGGCCTCGCCCGGTAAAAAGCACCTTTTTTTTTTTAATTGTATATTACTCGTAATTACCAGTCATTCTAATGCTATAAAGAGTTATTACATCTATTTTACTTGGAAATGACTTAGTTATTTCCAGTTAATGGCCTGTAATTTAAAGGGTTACCAGAAACGCTGAAAGTTGAAATGTGCAACAGGTGTGTCTGTCTCATATTATTTCAATCCCAAAGAATTTATTATCCTAGGGTGAGAATATATCCTCCGGCAACTGTTGAGCATTGCGGAAGATGCACTTTAACAACATGAATCAACATGACCTTTATTGGCTGCACTGTCACACCTTCAGATAGTCTTTTCTCAGATACTTGTTCCTCCTGCGGTCCTCATTCTGGTTGAGGACAGGTGGGACCTCTGGCCACTTTGGCTCCGAATCCGACTGCTCTGTCTTCAGGCTGCCATCAAAGGAGCAGGAAGAGGAAGGCTGGAGAAGCACATAGTTTAAAGTTCAATCACTGACAGGTCATTGTGTTTTTCATCCATGAGGTCAGCATCCTCCAGATAGAGAACATCAGAAGAAGAATGGAAACATGGCCACGAACAAAGTGACTGATAGAGAAATTAAAGAAATGACCGTAATGAAGCACAACTAGTCATCTGAAATGTCGAGCTCTGCATGACTGCTTTGAAGTGAGAGAGCAAAATGCATTTTAATCCAGGTACCTGTCCGCTCAGCACTGACGCTCCACTGCTTCCTTCATCCAGTGAAGCGCTAGGATAGAGACAGGGATTCAACAGTGAGAAACCTGGTCATGGTTTTAAAGTGAGTAAAACATGCTACTGCTTTTGTGCTACATGCCCAATTTCTGACTGGCTTTGGCGGTAATATTATTTGTATGTAACATTCGCAATTATATCATAGATTGCTGCTGATATGTGAACACTTTTGCCTCCAATTTAGTTTTTCGTGTTTTTACTTGCATTGAAAGCTGACATGTTCCTGGATTCCAGGTCCTAGGTACATTTTTGAAAGTGATATAATAATATCACAGTTATGTCTCTTCCTACATTTTCCCTTTGAGAGGTAGTTAAGGACAACGAAGATACATCACTAAGGGCAACAATATCACATGCCCTCTACAGGGGCTCAACTGCAGCTGTATACTTCTGTTCATTGAGTGTTTGGGGTAGTTGAAATGCAAGGTAAATAAAAAGCAGTGCTTGTATAGTGAGGCAGTGGTACATACCTACGAGTGGCCTGGGCAGGGGGCCTCTGTTTGCTGCTGGAGCTGCCAGAATGACTCAGGAACCTGCAGACAGAAACAGGCTCAGCTTGGCTATAACAACAAAGACTCATTTTGCATGCAGGCAAAATGGAAATGACTTTATATAAACATTTCACAGACTTAGAATAACCTAGCTGAATCCAATCCAATTGAAATTTCAACTACTGAACACGGGTAATCTTATGACAATTGTTTCAACAAGAGGATATTATCCTGCTATTGGATATGCAAACTGCTGGTCACCTTCCAATCAGACTGCGTTATAATGTGCATGCAGTGTCACATGCTTTTATTCATCCACACTGTGCATGGGATTGTAGGTAAGAGCCTTTGTTTATAAGTTAGCATTTGGAGAGTGTTAGTCAGTAGCAAACTAAAGAGTTTAGAAGAGACACATTTTTCAATTCAATCATTCCACAATTTAGACATCATTAGTTGCACACTGTAGGAGATAATTAAGCACCTACTCATATGGAAAGTCACAAGAACAAAATAAATAAACCTGCCCATTAGCTCATTAGCTGGAAAAGGTTTCCCAAATGCATGCTCAAACATGCGAACAGTTGAGACTCAGATTGCTGATTACTCATCGGTCAAGATGGGCAAAACATCTTACTGGGAATGTGGTTTTCTTTATAAGCAAATACATGTTGAGGCACATACAGAGCGGGTTCAGAATCAGGTAAGATTCATGAACTGGAAATGAGAAAAACAAAATCTCTCAAGGTCTATGGTATATATTCCACAAACACACCAAAAGCTTGCAGTTTCAGAATGTCTGACATGACTAGTGGCTATCTACTCATCCTCTCACTACATCGTATATAAACTGTAACATACACTCCCTTTATACCACCGTGCCACATAAACTGTCTGTGAACGATGAAAAAGAAAGTCTCTCCCTCTACCTGTGTGCTCTGCCAGTCACCCTCCGTCGGTGAATAAGACTCTCTGCTCTACATATTAAGGACCGTCGTCTAGAGGCCATACATCATGTGTGCAGCAGCCAAGTCCAGGGAGAAGACAGGGAACAAGAGATGGTTGGGGAAGGACAGGAGTGGGCAGAGACAAAGGAAAGTCAAGCCGATGAGAAATAAATGTGTTAGTGCAGAGCAGAGGTTAGAGAGGTAACATGGCGATGATGGAGCGATACTAGGGGATGTAAGGGGAAAAGGTCTGTCTGTACATTGAGAAGAACAGAGTACTACCACCAGCACAGGGGGATAAAAAAAAGCCAGACAAGAGATGGGGAACCACACACCTATTCTGCTGCTCCTGCTGCAACAACTGAACAGCAATCTTCCTCAGGTCCAGGACCTCCTTCAGCTCATCATCCTCTTCCTCAACGAGCTGCTCCTTATCAGAGCTGGAGCAGGTTCAGAATCAAAGGTATTACCATTAGTTCACCATTTCATTGTCAAGGCTATAACATGAGTTTAATCATTTGACAGGCCCTCATCAACGATGTCCTTTGGGACATGCTGAACAGATTTCTCTTTGTCTACCTGGACGATATCCTAGTCTACTCCCAGAATCAGCAAGAGCATGTCCAGCATGTCCGTCAGGTACTGAAGAGACTGCTGGAGAATAATCTGTTCGTCAAGGCAGAGAAATGCAAGTTCCACGATACCACCGTTTCTTTCCTTGGGTATGTCCTTTCGGCCTCCGGTGTCCAGATGGATCCATAAAAAGTGTGTGCTGCCCTGGACTGGCCCCAGCCCGACTCTGTGAAGCAGGTGAAGCGCTTTATGGGGTTTGCCAACTTCTACCGGAGGTTCATTCGGAACTTTAGTGCCATCGCTGCCCCCATAAATGCTCTCACCAAGAAGACCACTTCACGCTTCGTCTGGACTCCCGAGGCAGACCAGGCCTTCACACAGCTCGAGCGGCTCTTCACCTCTGGCCCCGTTTTGACCCACCCGAATCCATCCCTGCCATTTGTCGTGGAGGGGGACGCATCTGACATTGGCATTGGAGCAGTCCTCTTTCAGCGACCTTCTACAGATGACAAGCTCCATCTGTGTGCCTTCTATTCAAGACGTCTCACACCAACTGAGAGTAATTATGATGTCGGCAACTGGGAGCTGCTGGCAGTGAAGGAAGCCTTGGAGCAGTGGCGGCATTGGTTGGAGGGGGTGGAGCCACCGTTTGTGGTGTGGACCGACCACAAAAACCTTTCCTATATACAACATGCCAAGTGGCTGAACTCTCGTCAAGCCAGGAGGGCGTTATCCTTTAACCGTTTTAATTGTGTCCTGTCTTATCGCCCTGGCAGTAACAACACCAAAGCCGATGCCCTGTCTCGCCAGTTTGATCCAACAGAGGAGAATGCTGAGCCCGAGTCCATCCTGGCCCCGTCCCGGATCATTGCTCCAGTCCTGTGGGGAATTGAGGCAGAGGTGAAGGCGGCACAGCAGTCAGACCCAGGACCAGGAGGGGGGCCACAGAATCGTTTATATGTTCCTCCGGCGGTCCGATCACGAGTGTTGGAGTGGGGCCACTCGTCTCGTCTGGTGGGTCATCCCGGGAAAACTCGGACCCCAGAGTTTATCGGGCGCAGATTCTGGTGGCCAGCTATGCGGAATGTGCCCAGCAGAAGCCGCCTAGACAGCGTCCTTACGGTCTGCTCTGTCCACGGCCTATACCGCATCGGCCCTGGTCTCACATCTCGGTGGACTTCATCACTGGTCTTCCTCTGTCGGATGGGAAGACTGTCATCCTGGTCATCGTGGATTGGTTCTCCAAGGCTGCTCACTCACGCCCTGGTCAGCCCATGAGACCGCCGCTCTGATGTTTGAGTATGTATTCCGTCTGCATGGCCTTCCACGGGATGTTGTTTCGGACCGGGGTCCTCAGTTTGCCTCCTGTTTCTGGAAGGCCTTCTGCTCCCTCCTGGGTGCCACCGCCAGTCTCTCCTCGGGCTTCCATCCAACGGGCAGACAGAAAGAGTGAACCAGGAGTTGGAGACCATGTTACATTGTCTGGCCGCTTCTAATCCATCCACCTGGAGCTCTCAGCTCATGTGGGCTGAATACGCGCACAACTCCCTGCAGTCCTCATCCACTGGGATGACACCTTTTGAGTGCCAGATGGGTTTCCAGCCGCCTTTATTCCCTGACCAGGAACCGGAGGTGGGGGTGCCAGAAGCAGTCGATCTGGTTAGGTTGTGTGCTCGGATTTGGAGGAGAGTCAGGGTTGCCCTGCTATGCGCTAGGTCCAGGCACTCCCGACAGGCCAACCGGTGGCGGAGACCAGCAGTGCCCTTCCAGCCCGGGAACATGCATCTCTGCATTTGGGTCCGATCTCTCAGCGTAACAAAGGGTGGATTAGTATTAAAGCTGAAGCGCACAATTTGTGCTTTTGCTTGCACAGTGCTTTGATTTGTATACATTTCTTAGTGAATAATAATAACTCTGTCTTTAGCTCAAGCAACAGTGCCGTAAATTTTTTTACAGACTGCCATTGCAACACAATCTTAGAAAAGTAATTTGTCTATCTGATATATTTCACTATAATCTCAAGTTGCATCAGTTTGTATTAATAATGACTTACGCCTTAGTAACATAACCACACAGTTAAATGAGTCATAACAACAAAACCATGATGAAGGATAAACAGAACAATATACTCACCCCGACTCCTCTTTCCAGATGTCTTTATCCTTGCTTTGGTGTGACATATTAAGAACCTTCTCCAGTTCCTGAAACACAAAGAAAATAACAATATTATTCTCCACCCATAAAACTTGCTCTGACCTTATTCCATTAGAACTCCCCCTTCTGCTTGGTGGCCTTGGTTGTCAAACTTTCCCATGTCAAGCACCAACAAATAGATGTTTTCTTCCCAAGGACCTCCCAAGAAATTCCTTTTAATTAACCTCCTTTCAATTAACTTTGAATGAACTAATTCAAATTCTGTTTTTCTGAGTGGGCTGGTGAAAACGTCGCCCTCCAAATGGAGATGGCAATCATTCTCCCAATTTCCTGGAGATTGAAAACTTGGTATGATGGGTCAATACACTGTGTATATGGAGTAGATATAACTGCTCAATACATTACCTCACTCTTTAGCAAACATTACGTAGTAAAACTAGATGAGAAACTGAAATAAAGTAAACTAAGTGTAGCTAGATGGCTGGATAGATGGACAGATAGATAGATAGACAGACAGACAGACAGACAGACAGACAGACAGACTTTTCGGAGCACAGGTTCATACCTTTATACATGACACATGGCTGCTCTGCTGCCCATCACCCTCTGACAGAGCAGGATCCTCGTCTGGGTTGGGCTCTATAAAGTCATAGAGATCCTGATCTGATGGGGGGAAGAAGCATCCGCATTTGTCACATAAACAGTCACATTTCATACACTTCATACAGTAAACTTGCGTCTTTGTTATTGCTTTCAATGTGAATATGTTATCCTTATTTTACGTAACCTTTGCAAGAATCCATTTTGGAGAGGAGTGAGAGGGCGTCTGCACGGACTTCTGAAACCTGAGAGTGCAGGCTGATGGTGTCGTCGTCTGAAGGCTACAGGAGCGAGGGAATGAGGAGTGAACATCCAGGTTTGGTTCTGATGGGGTTATTTGAATGCATTTTCCATTGCTGACCTATCTCCTTGTATTGTAGTATTTCTATGCAACCTAAGCTAAGCTAATATTTCCACATATCTGATTGTGAAGATACGGACTGAAAACTGGTCAAAATTAATACGATTGTGGACTGACTTTAGATACAACTAATACTAATACTAATAGCAGCTTAACATTGCTTAGCAGTGTATCAAAAACCATTTCCAACTCCCACAGTGTGTATTGTGACATGTATCTATCTCAAAATGTCATATTGTGGTAAAGTATAAAACACGTTGTATACACTTATCATGGGTGATGCCAAGCTACGGTAGTGTTTTATGGTTGATATGATAACATTAGTCTAACTTGTGTGTGTTTGAACTCTGACCTCAGTCGTAGACAGCCTCTTGTCACCATTGTCACTACCAATTCCAGAGTCAGGCCCGTGGTTCTTACTGGGATAAAAATCTTCCATGCTGGAAAGATGCAAAAGAAACAGCTCATCAGGGGTTTTTCTAACAGTGACTGATAAAATCAAGTTTACATGTGCAGAGGTGATACATGAGCAACTGCATGCAGTATATCCAATTATGAAAAAAATTATTCAATCACGTTTGCAGGTGCAGAAGTAATGCAATGTTTGTCAGATTATGAAAATGATGTGCCGTGTCATGATGAAATAGTCCATGGTAAGTGTGTTACTACCTGTCTGTGAGTGGCTGTGGAAGGCAACGTTTGCCAAGGGAGGGGAGGTCCAGGGAATCCGGCTTCTTATCCATCCTGCACGCCTGTATATTCAGGTACTTGAATATGTGCACTTTGCCCTTGAGACAAATCTGAAATACACAAATTCATTCAAGGTGCATCTAGAGTTTGAGTTCTCATACACTTGTCCACTAGATGGTGCAACTGTTCATTAGAATGTCATCTCAACTCTAGCACATCTGGAAAATCCAAGCCAACCATTTGTACTGCCTCTTTCCACACTCGTGAACGTACAAATGGATGAATGTACACACACCTGTGCGGGTGGAGACTGCATGGGGTTGTTGTCTAGGATGATGTGCTGCAGTTGCCTGAGTTTCCTGTAGACTAGAGGGATCTCTGTGATCTTATTGCAGGAAAAGTCAAGTCGGATGAGAGGCAGGTCAGCCAACTCTGAATAGGTGGAAGAAGGGGTGAGAGAATGTGTAAGAAGTACAGAAGAGATTAAGCTTTTCAAAAATAGCTTAGTGGTAAGTAGTGAGGGATGGGGCAAATTATGTTAAACTATTAACATATGTGTGGGTCAGACCTGATAGAAACTTGAACCCCGCCTGACCCGACTCAAAGCGTTTTGCCTTAACTCTGATTTGTAATCTATATATCAGGGCTACCATAAAATTCCTTCCCAAATCTGGGTCAAACCCGACCAAAATACTGCAATATCTTCAAAATGGACCTGCGTCCACCTTGGACTTGCTTCGGGGTTGACCTACGCATTGCTACTGTGACAATCTAAGTTGGACCACACGAAGCAGATGCTGCAGAGGCGTTACTCTTGCTTGGCAGAGGAAATGTAGGCTTAATAAAAAGACAAGCA
>OMLI01101334.1:6427-18291 GCA_900302605.1 Rondeletia loricata
GTGTGTGTGACTCGTGGACGTCCAGGCTGACGTACTTCCTCCTTGTTAAGCCTCATGAAATGACTATTGGTGATGACATAAAATACATTTCATATTCCTCATAAAATCTCTCTCTTTTCAGTAGCTGTCACTGAAATGAAAAGGTGCGGTGCCAAGGCAGCAGAATGTCAGCCAGCTTGTCTCAAAGATTATAGATGTTTTAACAGGACAGCATAGAATATTATGGGGCATAAGCATGGCCACTAACACTTACACAGTATAACATTTGAGGCGGACACTAAAAGCAGCAAGAGTGGTGATTTTGGTTTGATAAAGGCATCAGTCCCAGAGCAAGCTGGAGCCAGTAAGCTGGCCTCCCCCGTGTGTGTACACACACACACGCACGCACGCACGCACGCACGCACGCACGCACACACACACACACACACACAGACAGACAGACAGACAGACAGACAGACAGACAGACAGACAGACAGACAGACAGACAGACAGACAGACACAGACAGACAGACAGACAGACAGACACAGACAGACAGACAGACAGACAGACAGACAGACAGACAGACAGACAGACAGACAGACAGACAGACAGACAGACAGACAGACAGACAGACAGAGAGAGAGATACAGTGTCCTTCTTTGGCCACCACATCTAGAATATTCTGCTTGTTTGTCCCGGGCCACCAGCCCCAGCCCGAACCTCACCACCACCCCTGACCTGGCCTCCAATCCAGCATTGCCTCCTCGTTAGCTACAGCACTGCAAAACAGACGTTTTCCAAACAGTTGATGGGTGAACTCTTAAGAAAAACAGGGATATAATGATAAATCTCTCTGAGGAACATTGTGTCAAAGGGCCATGGGGAGAAAACAGAGCGATAAAGAAAAATGGACAAGACCTCAGATTCCTGTGCTGCTCCTTTAACTATTTAACTTCATTAACTTCACTTAACACCAAGCTCACACAGGCAGTTCATCAGTAGCCTGACATACACGCAAATTCTTCTGGTAAATCTAGCAGCAAGTTTTCATCTGTGACATTGTTGACTGAACTCACAGGTCAGCAAGTGAAAGTGACTACCCTCAGCCTCCCACATGGAAACCCACCCAAGACCCCAGACTGTGCTGTGGATTTTAGATACAGCTCTATCATCCTCCAATCCCCTCTGAGGCCCACTGCAGCACCATAGAGGACCCACAAGTTCAGAGTGGAAGCCCCAAAGAGCAGTGTGGGAGCCTTATGGCATTCTGAGGCGGCAATCTGGTTTACACATAAACAGTTCAGGCCAACCAACAGGAAACCAATTGCAGACTGTTTCGAATCCTTAGCTGTCTTAGCTATTCCCAGTCCACAACAGAAAAAGAAAACAGCAACACTTTAGAATGAAAGTTTCTGTCTTAACGAATTCTGAGTTAATGAGTTAAAAAATTTAAATTTAAATTTGTAATACTACTGCTAGTACATCATTTGTACATCATTAGGTTACTTCATGTTTATTAGTTAGACCTGCCTACCCTTCTCTGGAACCTGTCGTTAGGAACTATCATTATTTTTACGAATGATTTATCAATTATTTGTTGATCATTAACGAATAACACTTAAATGCATAAATTATTAACATTAACATTATTTCCAAATGTTAGATTGTTGCACTGGATTGTGCTACAGATGTTTCACTATAGTCCCAAAATGATGACAACACTATTCTGGACGATATGATAAGTAGTATTTTAGTTTAATTCATTATTATATCAAAGTTTGTTAAGGCTTACAAACGTTCATTATTCTAAAGCGTTACCAATCAAACTTATACTGACCGACTTACCAGATTAAAAAAATAAATTAAAAAAATACAGCCATCATTTCTTGTTTAAAAAAAAGAAACCTTGTGTGGCTTGCCCAATTAAAGAGTCACTTGTTTACTGTTAGTGATGACCCTTCTCGTGGCTCTGGCCTACAAGCAAGCATGGCATCAATTCACTCTGGCAAAAGCCTGAAGGCTGTGAAGGTCTTGTGATGACGCTGAGCTAATGGCACAAACAGATTCCCATTGACTTGGTTTCTGTCTTGCAGAGAGAAAGGGACATGGATTTTTTCCGGATTGCTACGCATACAAGGAGGTCAGTCAGTTCATTTAGAAGCAGTCGACCATAGAAGGAAAAGAAAAAGAGGGCGCTGAGCTATTAAAACATCTGACCAACATGCAAACGGACAATATTTCTACCCTCCTTCACCCTGCCAGTCTCTCCCTCTGGCCAGTGATCACCCCCCTGGGACTCAACCTGTCAATCAGGTGCCAAATAAATCCACAAGGCCCCTCCCCTTGCCTCAGTGATATACTTCCTGGAACCACTAGTTTCCCAAAGGATGCCTCACAGTCATCCCTAAAAAACACAGCCACCCCTAGCCTTGTATACGCTGTATATACACAGAGAGAGGGATAGATAGACTTTCAGAATGGGGACTTGAACTATCCCACAGATATGAACTAAAAATACAAGCCCTCAATCCTCTCCGCTGTGAACGATATTTATGTCTATCTTGAGAACTTTTTGAAGTGAAACGTCAAACAGTGATGTGGGGTAGGCCTGCTTTTGCTGAGACCACAAACAATTGTACAGCACTGGGAAGCACAGCACTCTCAAAAGCCTCCGCATAATGACATAGAAACTGGCATCAATAATATGGCAACAAACAATCTGCTTCCACTCATCCTTTTCCCACAGTCAAGAGTCCAGGAACGACTGGGCATGAATACTGAGATACCACACACCAGCATGCACAGTGCATACGTGCTTTGCAGAATGAAAATGCGTGGAAACAATTGGTGATGAAAAATCAATTTCCAGATATGCGTGCAATTATCTGTGTCCAAGAGCGTGCGTGCGTGCGTGCGTGCGTGCGTGCGTGCGTGCGTGTGTGTGTCTGATGACGTAGGCCAGAGCCATTAGATGCAGGCTTTCCTTCCTCTCATTAAGGTGGAGCCTGGAGGAGTGTGCTGGAGGAGTATAATCAGGATAATAACAAGGTTGCACACACACAGCTGCTGATGGGGACTGGAGAGCCGAGCCAGGTTGGCAGCCGACACCGCTGTGCGTTAGGCTGCAGGTTAGCAGCACCAGGTTTACTCCACAGCACATTCTGGGGACAGGACCCGACAAGCCAGGAGACAGGAGAGACAGCAGACTTTTAGGTGGATGAAGTGGTGTGTGCTGTGCAAAGATCCACACACTTATTGTACGTACTACTCCTATGCGCAAACTGGAAGCAGGCGCACGTGTGCACACAAACACACACGGCCTTGCATGCACGTAAGCGCACACACACACACACACACACACACACACGCACACAACACAACGCTTGGTTGGTACCACATCAGTTGGTACACACCACGTTTTGCCTCTGAATCACTCAGGCATCCGCTTCCTGCTTGCCCCCACTGCAGAAGCTTAAGCCCCATGTAATCGTTCAACACCATTGCACTTCCCTTCCTCTGTCCCTCCACCCTGCCATCCCCCTCTGCTGGGAACTGTTGACTCATGGTTGACAGTCAATCAACAGTTTTGGGCTAGAAGCATCCATCTGGACTGTGGTCACTGCTGTGGCCTGCTGGTCATTTACCTCTTTACCGGACCAGGCCCTGCAGTTATAGTCAACAGACACTGACACTTGTGATAACAAGCTGCAATGCTTTTCATTGGAAAGTAAGTGCTTTGACACCCTCACACAACCAGTGGAGCAAAGTGATGTCAAACGTAAGCAGCTTGTAATTGCACCAAAACAAGTTTGTCACAAGGTCTGTCCTCGAGGCCCAAGGGGTTTAGGGAAACAAATGTCCTTCCACACTCACATCTCGGAGAGCTTCTTTGGCCTGCAGATAGAGACCCATACGCAATTTGGAGTGGCGCTTTACTTCCTTTGAAGAGAAATAAAGGAGCAACAGGAAATCCATGTGGTTGCAAGCCATTGGCTGCGTGTCAGAGCGCAGCAGGCCCCGATGTAGACATCATCATCTGTCAACATCTAGTCTTGATCTTCAGTGCATGCATTCACACCTCTCGAGTCTATATTAACAACTAAAGGACTTAATGATTTACTCCACCCTATGAGGTCCTACAGCAAGAGCTGACATGTACAGGGCAGATCTGATCTCTACTCAGTCAACCCATATCAAAGCATCCCGTTTCCTTCAGGCTCGACCGAGAACAGACAGCTCCTTCTCATTACTGTCAATCACACCATAGAGCGCCTGAGTTCATAGATCACTTGATGTGTTTTGTTCACAGCATGATAGCATGTCTGTAACGCACAGATGGCCAGAGTCCGATGATATATTTTCTGTATGGGGAAATCCATTTTAGGGATTCATCTTCAAGGCTTACATTTGAACCGCGGTGATTTAAGTCATCTACACGGTGATGCAATTTGCTCAGCGCAAAGCCCCGTGGTTTCAAACAAATGTCTTTCACAGCAGAAGTAGTACAAACAGCCAACTTGTTAGAGAGATAAATCATCCTGACCCTCTGTGGGGAACGAACACACAGCCGTCATTTTCTTGATAGAGGCTCCCCTTTTAGTACAGAATATATCAACGCCTGAGCGTACAGGGAGTACAGCATGTGAGACCGGCCAGTATGAATGTGCGTGTGTGTCTGCTTGTGCATGTGTGTGTGTGAGCGTATATGTACGCGTGTTTGTGTGTATGCATGCACCGTGTGCGCATGTGCTCATTGCATTTTTCAGCCCTCCCGTGACAGGGGAATGCAAAATCATGACTCCCTTGGAGTGGAAACCATCTGCCTCACTTGTAATCAGCTTGTGCAGTGTCAGGGTGTTTACACTGAGGCTGCATGGTTTGAAGACTTCATCAATCAGTTTCCTGTGTAAGCCCCCAGTGTGTATGCGGCCCCAGCATAGTGAGATGCTTATCACTGATGAAGTCGGCGACTTGCCCTTTGGGAATTAGCCAAAAATTGCCCAGAAACAGGAGCTGTGCAGTTTACTAGTACTTCTAACTGTCGCGGACTCCATGGGTCACAATACATTACACAATTCACAACATCTTTTTATCATTTCAGATCATATCATTCACATGAAATATCATTTTGGATTGTGTTTATACATATTACATTAATAAATCACTGAATAACGTATTAACTTTTATTTAATATTAAAGCTGATAGCATAAGCCCTGTTCAAATCGATTTGTCAAGGAAATCTTTACAGATGTTTGTAATTAGAAATAAGCTGCTGAGCCTGTTGAACATATTATCTTGATGGATTTCCAACAGTCTCATCTTTTAAATGTCTAATTGGACTGGTCAATTCTAAAAGATTAGTGAAGAATGCTGGCCTGCCATGGCACTAAGGCTGTTATCTTCATAGATTGAACCTCACTGAAGCACTCCATCCAAGGAAATCTCCCTTTTTGCTTCACTGGGTGAAACGTAATAAACATCTCCCCTTACAGAATGAAATTCCAGAGCTGCAGCTGTGGCCACCAACTACAAAGCAAGGAGGGAAAGACTATGTGATGCATATTTGCCCCCCCAGATGCTTCACCTCCTTAACAGCACGTAGTCCACTCCATCCCCTTTACACCACATTTCTCCTGGGTCCAGTATGGGAAGCTATAGTATTATATTGGATAGCTGTAACATGCGAATGGAGCCAATGCATTAAATGGGAAATCAGATGGATATACTGACATTTGTCCAGGAATACTGGATATACATTGAGCATTCCTCTATGGCGATTCCAAGCCAAACAGTTCATTCCGATTATGTTTCTGCACTGAATGTTGATTAGTTTTAAAGATCTATAGGAGATTAAATTCCATGTTCAGCCTTTATTCATTCCAAAGAACAAAGCACGGCTATACAGCCTTAAATGGGTATTTGATAAAAAAATCAGAAATAATTCCACGTTTCACAGGCCAGTGAACATCGACGGATCATAGAGCATGCTTTTTCAGCTTCAAAATGTTCTCCCTGGTTATGGGCCCAAAAGATGTTTCTCATACAAACGTAAGGAGTGTTGCCAATCAACACAAATGTGTTTGTCAGCATTCTGAGGTCAGGCTGACTCATCGTCACATCATATTCAGCATCCAGGAATAGAATCAACAGCTCTGTTTGGTCGGTCAGTACAGGGGGTAATGTTTAGCAAGGAGGCTCAGTGAAGCCAGACCTGCACTCTGGAGAGGTAGACTGCTGAGTTCGCCCCAGGACACAGAAGCGGCGAAAATAAACTATTACAGGCTCACAAACTATTCATTGGAAGCACTGGATAGTGTGTGTGTGTGTGTGCGTGCGTGCATGCTGGCGTGCATGTGGGGACAATAAGCACAGCTTGAACTCTAAACCACAGGTGGCTATGCCAGTTTTTTTTTTTTACATATATATTGGAGTATAAACACAACTGACACCTTGTCAAAGAGCGGGGGAAAACTCCACTGATCTGCCAATACACCCTTGGCTCAGGAACGGCTCTGAATATAAACAAGCTGAATGAGGGATGCACAAATAAACAGAGTTAAATGCAAAGTTAGCACGCACTATTTGCACCTAAATATGTACACAAGTACAGACAAGCACAGACAAACACCACACACGCACACACACACACACACATGGCTACAAACTATTCATCCGACCTTTGAAATGGTATAAGTCTGAGAGACGCTGATGGATCCTTAGACACTTGCCCTCTGTGTTATTCCTTCTCTCCTCACTCTTCGGCCGAACCTTCACCACTCTCCCTGGACATTCATCTCCCCTGGTCCCGTCCGCTGTCCGAAGGCCCGTTCTGCCTGCCTGAACCCCCGCTGCTGTGGCTTCCAGCTGCTCCTGATGGACCCAAGTGTTTGGAATAAAGGCCTCTGTTCCTTAACCTGGTGCTGAAGTGGAGAGCATGTGGACGAATCATGGAGGAGTGTGATCGGTGGGGGCCTAATAAATAACAGAGGGACCCGCTACTGCCTCGAAAGCCCGTTTTACAATATAGAGCTCCTCCTGCAGCATCAATTTAATCTGGGCTTTGGCGCCAAGTCTCTAAAGCATTTCCACAGATGGAAGAGGAGAATTTATACTGTCGTGGTGAAAAGCAGGAGTCAAACTTTATTACTGTTTGGAGAGTGCTTAGGTATTTCAATATAGGATTCCAGCGCTGCCTCCCCGTTGTATTTCCCTGCTGAACTTGATGACAAATTGTTTTTGTTTATGGCTTGGCTTACACCATTCCTCGACCGATCAATTTACTGATTAAAACTTAAGAGCGATCATGTCCAAATCAAACAGAAAAAGGGGCACTGGAGGGATTAAAATGTTCCCAGAGCTGAATTCATTTAGCACAGGAAGAGATGCTATCTGTGTAATATTCGGGCTTCTGAAACTGTTCCTTTATCCATGTTATTTCAGTGTTCTTGACACGGAACAGTCTGCGTCACTTCCAGAGAAAATTAAATGATATGGCTTTGCCCCCACATTTTTCAAATACATACATTATCTCAGGGAAAATGATAGCCTTTCAGGAATTTCAGCCACTACAGCCTTTAAAAAGGGTTTGCCACAAGCAGAGCCCCTTTGAAAAAAAGAGTGTGTCAGACAGTGTGTGCACACAGCCTGTGTGTTTAGTGATCTACGCTATTGATATTAAAATGTTAAATGATTTTCCAACATCAGATTTGTTCACGTGAATAATAAATGTAACTTAGCTTGATGCTTGTAGGGGAAGGAGTGATATCGGTATGACAATCAAAAGGAGAAATGGCAGATAGCAAAGTTTGACAGGACACATTATATTTTATTATGTTTTCAGATACAGTCGCTCCAGATTACATACATAAACACACTGCTAACTGCTTGGACAGTCAAGGACCTGCTATGATACAGTCCAGACTGATTGACAGCAACCACATGACCTTAAACACAAACACTCTGCTGTGTAAGAAGCAGCACTACCAGGTAACCGTCACAGTCTAGCTCCAAACATGGACATAATCTAAGCTCAGACCTCAGGAGACTTCAGGCCTGCTGCTGGAGCTGTTACAGCCCCCTGCAGAGAACTACAAGGCAAACCAACAGCCAGGATGGGACAGACCCCAAACCAAACCCCTGTGGAATTCACATCTGGGCCAGCGTGTAGAGCGAACTTGGTCCAGACTTGTTTCAGCATCATGGGTGCCTGGCACCACTTGGGATATCCTGGCAGAAGTTTCAGTAAGTGGCACTCCACCCATGGCTCGTTGAGGCTAAAGACGGGACCGCAAGAATTACACCCTGTGTGATTGTTTGTCACCCAACTTCTTCTAAAAACCACCCTGCAGCCACTTCATCCTGACTGAGCTAGAATAGACCTGACCAGTCAGTCAAGCATTACCCTGGAAAGCCAATAATGACTACCTCTAGCTGTATTTGGCTCTCTGTGGGAAGAGTTACGGCTCAGAGAGAAACAGACAGAAAGAGTACGTAAAAAATTGAAGACTGACACACTAGCAAGATTTCAAAACGCAAACATCCACGGCCAAGGCAATGCTATGTGATATAAGCATAACATGACAAACGAAATGACGCTTTGTGTACATGTGAACTAGTGAAATTGGAAGCTTTATATGGTCATAGGCCTTTGTGAACCTGTGAATGAGTGAAATGAAAGCATCAACGCCTCCTTACCACACGCAGCATGCGAAGTAGGACAGACGTGCACTCTCTCTCACTTAACTCATCTGCCTCATCCTGTGCTTTGATGTGTGTCTTAGCGATGGGCTTTCGGAGATTAGGCCGGGCTCTGAAGTTTGACTCTTTGATTGCAGAACATATTTACAGTATACAGAGAGAGAGAGAAGTGCCTCGACCGCCCACACCAAAGCCAGCTTTTGAAGGGGCGGTTTGAGACAGAGGAAGTCCAAGGGCTGTTTGCCATCACTAGATAGATGATGAAGGAGGGGGGGGGCAATAGAGAAGAGGAGGAGGAGGATGTGAGGGTCAGGATATATTCCGAGCTTTGGTAAGTCTGGTATCTCTACTGGCATTATGATAAGCATAGCCTCAACAAAAGGCTTGTGGCTTCTTTGTAACACAGTGCAGGTGGGCTTCCCCCCCTTTGCACTCTCATATTTCAAGTGAAATCATCTGATTTCTGTAAATGATTCAGCTGTTAAACACCCACACGCCTGCCGCCAAAACCCATCGCTTCATGTTCTGTCACACTACAGTTGCCTTGTGTTCGGGTAAATGCAGTGTCGTGATAAAGCCCCAGGTATTTTAAATCTGTTCAGCAGACTTGTATCCACTTTCCATAATACGGTGATGGTTCAAGTGAAAAGAGCTGTTCCGCACTTTATAAAGGTGTCGAAAGCTGGTGGATACAAGTCAAATTACAAACCCTACGGCAAAAGTAGGCCCTCTTTTTAAACGCAGAAGAATGGAGGCTGCCCTGTGTTCTGAGTCTTTATGGACCACGAAGGTTAATACAATCTCAAAAACATTTTGCCAGCCAGTTACAAAACAAGACTAGGTTAAATGCAGCCAACTGTTGTCCCCATTAATCATAATGTCCATGCAAACCCGATGGAAACCTCACATTGCACCCCTCTGCACTTGCGACAGCAGCCACTGGGAAAGTACAGTATCTGATTTAATAACGTGTCTCTCGACTGTTTCTTTCTCTCTGTCCGTGGGAGAGAATGTGGTGTGAATCCAAACATCGTTAGGGATGAAGAGGTGTAGAAAGACAGCTGAGTTTTCCAGTGCTTTTCAGCAGTATTTGCAGCGCTGCTGGAGTTTGCTGTGCTGGCTGTGTGAGTGGGGACAGCTGCTAGAGTCGTAATCACCACCGATGGATGGGGGCTACTTTCCCAAGCCGACACTCCCTTTCCCCACAATTGGCCAATGCTTAACCTCTGTGGGATTGGCATGCGTGTGTGTGTGTGTGTGTGTGTGTGTGTGTGTGTGTGTGTGTGTGTGTGTGTGTGTGTGTGTGTGTGTGTGTGCGTGTGTGCGTGCGTGCGTGTGTGTGTGTCTGTGCGTGACATTCATTTCAGTTGGATCTGCCATCCAGGAAAACAGTTTTACAGTGCAGACTAGTGAATAAGAAGGATTTAAGACTATATGGCACAACAATGTTTTCCTTTTCAGAAACGACTGCAGGCCAGGATCTAATCATATTTCAACATTTGGAATTTGGCTAAAACCAAGCAGCTTATTCGTTCAGTTGGCGTCAAAGTCTATGTGAGATTCAATCTATTATTCTGTCTTTGTTCCAGCTTGAGTGAGTCTTGTCGAACGTCAATTCCACAAAAAGCTTAGTTGAAATTTGACATATAATTCCTCATTTTGAATACAGCTGAAAGCTGCACTAGGCAAGATTTGTATGTAAAAATGCACTCGTCTCATCAGCCAAAATCACAAAGTGTGACTCATCCCGCTTAATAGCGACGATGCACATTTGCCCTGATCGCCCCAAATGAAATGTTGGTGTTGGGTATGGTCACAGGCTCGCCACACAGGAAGTGACGAATCCAAATTTAAAACAGCAGCGAGCGAGCACGCCGTCAATGGCTGAACCTGCTGTGAAAACATTTTCTTCACCACCTCCACCCCCACCAGCCACTAAGAAGAAATTTTGTGTGTGCAGTTTACTGACCTCACATTACATGGTTTCTGGGTATTGAAGTCCTTACAAATCAAACAGTGCTCTCTTGCTGTCGTTTGGGGCCAATGACATCGTTTTTAACTAAGGACCACGATGGAAATAAGTTCTATAACTCAATAAAACTAAACTAAACTAAACTAAACTAAACTAAACTAAACTAAACTAAACTAAACTAAACATGCAAAGTTGCTTTAACATAAATATGTGATTGGATGAAATAACCCTAGCCATAAATAACTCATTAAGGCCTTTCAGGAGGAGTTTTAGAGGATGGTGTACATTGTCAAGCTTCATAACCTAAAAATCACACAGTTCAATTCAGTCTTAAGGGCAACGGTCAATATTCCTGTGGCAAGAAACAGGACATCAAGGTCAATTTAAAAACAACACCTATGATATACAACATTAGCCTGTTGTAGTCTAAAGGCATATTGAGGAAAAAATCTCCATTCAAACTAGGTCTTTCCACAAATACACAGAAGAACACACTAACCATGAACCATGAACCGTGCCTGTTATACATCATTCCAGTAAGTACAGTGTCAGTCCATAACATGAGCTCTCACACACACACACACACACACACACACACACGCCTCCTTGTTCACCTTGTGGTGGGCCGTTCTCATGGTGTTGACAGGGTAGACAAGGGCTCCCATTGACAGGGTCGCCCTCCTCCCCCGAGGACCAGATGTTCAGAGTTAGCGGGCAGTTTGAAAATGACAGATCCACTCTTGCGCCATTTTAGATTTCCCCCATAGCCCCTGATGCATGATTTGAAGAGGTGAAGAGAGGCAGAAACAGAAGAGGGATGGGAGATTGCTTGGTTTTCTACTAAACAATCGAGTCGGATGTTAGGTCTACTCGATACGTGGAGCTACTTATCGCTCGGACGTTTAGGGATAACAGTGGAAAGTGTTGGTGCTTTCTAAACCTATCTAGCCAAAAGAGTCTTTGAGCAAACTCCCACCTCTCACTCCATAATAGCTCACCCTCACTTGGCCTGGCTCCTCTCAGCATTTTCCATTGGAGATTTATGCAAGAACATGCTATTTCTCAATGTGGAATGAAGCCTTGTCGTAGGTATTAATAGGCAAGGAATGGATGTCCATCTTCACTATCCTGCAGCATGTCAAACACAAACACGCTTATGGTCTGACTACAGAATGTATGAAAGTCCCAAGATATCCTCTCTAAAAAAAAGACAA
>OMLI01101337.1:0-23453 GCA_900302605.1 Rondeletia loricata
AAACAACTGTTGTATTACTGAGAATACTGGTGGATCAAACTAAGATATGATATTAGGGACGGATCCGAACACATTAATAGTTTGATTGTATTCATTCATTTCATTGTAGTCTGATCAATTCATAGTGCAGGCTTCCCAGTTCTCCCACAGGACCCAGGACCATGCATGGTCAGACTGGCCCACTTGCCCTGGCCTGTCTTCCATTTCCTCCTCACCCCCTCCCCATCTACTGGCAAGTTTCCATGGAAACAACAGGGAGGGAGAGAGAGAGAGAGAGAGAGAGAGAGAGAAAGAGAAAGACCCTAATGAATGTGTATTAGTGAGATGAACACATTGGAACGTCTCTCTTTAGTCTCTAACTTTCGTATTCTTTTTCACACACACACACACACACACACACACACACACACACACACACACACACACAGTACTTTTGATTTTAGAGAATGGCACAACTATGTTTGGTATCCTGTACTGCATCAAAATAGGAGATGTAAACTGATAGGATCAGGTATTTCAAAACAGTTTGACTCCTGTTGAGAGCTTCATATCCTTTCCATGGGTAAGTCAGGAATTTGGAACATTTCAAAGGACTACCAAAATTAGTGTTGTTGTGACTGGCTCACTTTTCCTAATCTCTCATCGATACAATTCATTACTGCTTGTCAGCCTACTTGACTGGTAGAGGCAGCGGGTATGAGGCAGATCATTCTGGCTCGATAATTTGCTCCGATAAACGTCTCCCACCCTCAGTACTCTGCCTAATTAAGCCTTGGGGATTTGAGTGGAGTGACACCAGGATGGAACAATAACCCTGCATCTCTTCTGTGGCTCAATCCATATGCACTGGATCATCTCTAACTCCTGTCTGGACTCTGGCCCCAGGACCAAGACTGCTCCTGCTTCCCTGTGGTCCCTGAGGCTTGGATGGGAGTGTCACTTCAAATTTGGATGTGGTTCGGCATGGTGATCTGTTGTACACACAACTGAAGCTAGACAAATCAAACAGAGTGAAGAATTAGATTGAGTGACATATCGTTCATTTTACAATACCAGGCAACATATTGCTTATGTTAGAGGGAAAACCTCATATCTCCAAAAAGTTAAGTTCAAGATTTTTATGAATTAAGAAAAACAGCTTGATGACCACAATGGGTTTCATCCCTACCAGATTCAGGGAAGCTGCTGTGTAGCTGACCCTGACCTCTGACCTCCTTGTAGGGGGACAGCAATAAGATAAATTATCTTTGGGGATCAATAAAGTATCACATTATTATTTAAATAAACACCCACATAATTGTTTAATTCAAGGAAAAAACGAAACACCAAAATTGGAGTAGCAAACGTTTTATGAGACTGCAGTTTTATATTATACAACCCTAAATGCATTTTCTTTACAGTTGGGAATGAGCAATACCCTCATTATTGTGAGGTTGCATGTCCCTTTCTTCTGAAAATGAATAATGTACCACATTACTGATTGCTGAATGAATGAATAAGTTTATGCAGCGCTAGATAAAATCATATTGATAAGTACATTTGAATACTGTATCTCTATGTATGTGTGTGTGCGTTTTGCATTTATTGTGCATAAACTGTATTTTTCTAAGAATGTATGAGTGTTTGCTAAATCTGGATAATGTGATTTGACAAAATGTCCCCTTCAGGACATAATTTGATAAGTCTGTAGACTTTCTGTGTACAGGAGCATGTGAACATGTGATTATAAAAGAGTTGTACAATAATCTGCCTTTGAAGGGAGGCTGCATGAGGTCAGAGAGACAGACAATGAAATGGAAGGAGAGGAGAGAAGAACAGCATCATCACGCATACACACACTCCAAATGAAGCCTTTTACAATGAGGTTGATTGATTGCATGCTGCTTGAAAACATCAGAAAACCATTAGGAGGATATATTTATTGACCTCAGAACACACTCCTCTGGTTGTGAATTTCATCAACTCAAAGAGTATTTTGGTTAAATATATACTATATACCTACTGTTATATTCTTTATGCATAACAACAAAAATAATCGACTTTTGTCTTTAGCAAAACAAATGTTCGATAGTGTTTATTATTTAAAGGGAAGATTTTCTAATGGCTATAGTCCTTGGAAATATAGTTATTGGACACCATGATGTGACGTCTTGTCATCCTGTAAAACAAACAATACAAATGTCTTACCAGAGTACAGTCATGTTTTTGATTGGTTTAGTCCTGTTGTGTAGCAGCTCATGTGTATTGTGTGCTAAAAATGTACAATATTTGGTTAATTTTTTTGTTTTACTTAACTAAATAATACTGGTTTATCACATCCGCTATCAATCACCATCAAGGGGTACAAATTAACTCGCTTATGCAGATGATCTCGAGTATTTCTATGAGATGAGAGTCAGCTCCTGGCACTGTGCTTGTAAACAGACATGCCTTTGAGATAAAGAGACAAAGGTCTCATTGTACTCAAGCTCGAAAGCTGTGACTGAATCTCTCTCTGTTTGATCTGCAGGCTGTAATCTACAAAAACTCTGAAGTAGAGAAAGAAGAAGAGGATGGCATTGATGCTGTAAATGGCCTCCATCAGAATAAAACCACTGGCACTTTGAGATCTGGTGCTGCTGCGCCTTACTGTCCTTTTCTTCAGTGCGACAGTCATCAAGAGCAACAGAAATAGAGAACCACAGGCAGGACTGTGACCTTGTCTTGCCCAGGGATATGACATCGGGGAAATCCCCTGGGTTGGGGGTGCGCCCCGTACCCCGACCCCTCCGGCTGTCCCACCTCAGCCTGCTGTGCATATGTGTGTCTCTCTTTGTCCAGGCTCCCCAGGGCTTGCCCGTGGTAGGGTATAACACTGACTCCAAGAGGGAGATCACAGTGGACGGAGATTTGATGATTGGCGGTCTGTTTCCTGTGCACCATAAGGGTGAGGGGGCAGAGGACTGTGGGAAGATAAATTCTCAGAGAGGGATCCAGAGACTGGAGGCCATGCTGCTGGCGCTAGACGAAATCAACAAGGACGAGCGCATCCTGCCTGGGATCAGACTGGGAGCTCATATACTGGACACCTGCTCTAAGGACACCTATGCTCTAGAGCAGTCTCTGGAGTTTGTCAGGGCCTCCCTCACCAAAGTGGATGACAGTGAGTACACATGCCCTGACGGTTCCTATGCCATCCATGACGACGTCCCTCTGGCCATCTCTGGGGTAATAGGAGGCTCCTACAGTGATGTCTCCATCCAGGTAGGAACGAACTAAAGCACACTGACTAGGTGGGATGGCTGTTTATATTTAATCCATAATAGAATAATTAATTTTCAATATACTATTGAAGTTCATCCTCTTGTGATGTCATCAAATGAGTTTATTTCATTGCTCAAAATCTACACTACAATTGCAAGTGCAATTTTACAGTGCAATTACAGTAATTCAATTTAATTATCATCAGTTACTGATGCACATGCACAGAATGTGTGCATGGTAATGAGAAATGCACAGTGTTGTGATCTCAGTTAGCGCAGTTGAGACTCAGAGAAGGAGAGTTTGAGAGAGAGAGACAGAGAAAGAGAGAGCAAGAGCAAGGGAGAGAGGGTGATGGATGGTCCATTTAGACTCAAGTACCATGTGCAAATTACCCCATGTGAGATGTTAACACAGGGAGTATGGGTTCCGCAAGGAGGATCTGTTTACCTGTATGCCCATATGCTTGGCTGATCTAATTTAGAGGATCTCTTTCTCTTTCCTGGTAATTCACACTTCAGCAGTGGACCTGTCAGAGCCAGACATGCTGCAGATGTTGTGCTCAGGACGGGCTGACAGGATGACTAGTGACGGCATGATTACTCTCAGCGGCAGCGCTCGCTTCGGCTCACTCAAACTGATGAAAGCCCTGCTAATTGGGCCTACATATCCTAGCCAGTAATTTGACTGCCACATCAATGTAATTCCCACTCACTGTGAAAAGAGACAGTATGTTACAGAGGAACAGAAATTTGTAAATATCCACAAATATATACGTGCCTTCAAGCATCCACTTTAACACATCAACATTGCTCAGTCAGCCTGAGGAAGATGGTTCTCCACACTCCACTCCACACTGGCAGCCTCATATTCTGGATATCTAAGATGCTTGTCTGAAGAAAGGAATGAACTCCTGACCATCCAGAAACAATCAGTGGCCTCAGATAATTGATAAACCAAAGATAGAAACCACTGCCAGTGTCAGTCTGCTGTTAGCATGACTGCTTTCTCCATTGGGTACGAGGGGACAACAGGCCTGTGGTGGCGTCCTTCCATCATAGTAGTCATGATTTGAAGAGAACATTGGCCAGCATTAGACATGCCAGTTCTGATATGTCAGTAATAAATTGATCACTCTACTTTTGCTGTAATGGATAAATGCTACTGTAAAGACTTAGTAGGATTTAATATCTCCTCTCAAATCTTACTGGAACTCTGCTAGCGTTACTATTTGATGGCAACTAAAGAAATAATAAATAAATATTGCTGTGAGTATAGTTCTTCCCTAGTAATGTTTCGGGTCTCCCTGCTGACCAAACGCTATGCCACACAGTGATACATTATATTATAATTAGAGTGTTCCTGGGAACTGGTGTAGCAAAGAGGAGGATCCAGAGCACCTATAAAGAGATTCCTTGTGAAAAGGACAGTTTGGAAATAAAGGATTTGATAAACGAGCTGTAATTTTAGTGAAACCCTGCATCTGGGGCTCCTTGGAGAGTGCCCTTGTCTTGCAGTAATTTATGGATGTACAAGCCTGAGGTCCAGGGTCTGCCAGACTTTCTTCATCAGTAGGAGTGAAACACAGGACATCCACCTTTCTAGTTCCCTTTCTAGCCCTGAATAGCCCTCTGTATTGTTATGTAATTCAGTCATAAGGTGTGCCAGCTCTTGCTCTTTCTATTAGCTGGTTGGTTTCTAACCATCCCAGACAACTACACTCTGGCTCATAGTAAATCTGTAAATCTGTCCTCACCTTTATTTAATCACCATGACTTTTAAAACATTTTGCGTATGGGACAAGCCATTTGAAAACACACTGTGCTAGTACAGGAAGAGGTGCATCTGCATTTGCAATGGTCTATGGTCCGATAAACACTGACTTCCCATTCTGCTAAAAAGCCGTCTAAGAGACTTTGAATATAGATCAGGGTACGGTCATGTTATATGCAGAGACGATGTTATTGCACAGAGATATGCAGGTGGCGAGAGTGTTGGGGTGGCATTTCTGTACTGCCACTGGTTGTTGCTCTGCAGATACCATCTCCTCATACCATCGCTCTCCTGTCTGGCTCCTCCTGTCTGGTCTCTACATAATCTATGGCCTGTCAGACCTTTGCCTGTACCAGTATGGCTGTGTGAAAGGCTACAATGTCTGCCCCTCTGTGTGAACGCCAGGTGGGAAAGTCAGATGTGTGTGTTTTTAGCCCAAAGGCAAGCCAGTTACAGGACAAGTCACAATATTCGTTTAAAGACCGTCATTGCCATGGTGACATGGCGGAACATGGCGAACTGACTGGTGGTGAGAACGCCGAGTGCTGTCTAAATCTGTCACAATGAACGATCGTGTTGCTGTGCTGCTGGTGTCGTAGTGGTGTGACAGTCTCAGATATGGAGGCGGATCTGGCTGCAAGCCTACGGCCATGATGGCTTTCCATGGGCACAGATTGAGAGAAGTGCGGAGTGTGGAGAGAAGTGAGGAGGCGAGGTTTTATGACGCTATTGCCGACTAGGTTCTGTCTTCCCCATCTGTGGTTGCAACCGGGCTGTCTGGTGGCTTGGCAGAGGTGTTGCTGCACACAGAGGATGTGTGGCGGGGGAGATAATGTTTCACAGAGACACTGAGACAATGACAGGCAGATATGATCATGGCAGTGAACGATAGAAAGATGGACTGAGTCACATGGCATCATGTTGGTGCCATCTGGACAGTTAGAATTAATCAACACATAGAAATATGTATGTGGTTCTCAATCTTTAGCCTTGAAACGTCTTCTCTGTGGTCTATCTGGACACCAGGTTATCGACGCAAGGTGAGGAATGACCTTGCGATGACATTCAGCATCTTCATTCATGCGTGAAGAGCTGGAGCATCTCATATAGGCATGATACATGTTTGTCTACGGAACATTCAGTAGTAATGATGCATGGAAAAACTGAAAGCAGAAACGGTTTCTTTATAACATGCCTCTAAAACACTGTCAGTCTGCACCTAGTCTGCTGTTACATTAATTTGTCTGGTTATGGTTGCTTTATGGAGGGAATACTAACCCTATTACTCCTCAGAGTCCTAAAGACGCGAGTTAATCAGAGATGTATAATATTCTACAAGTACAGCCCAGGAACATCTAGCCTCAGGACTGGCTTCTAATTAATACATGGGAGGGACTCCACTTTTGTTACCCTGACAGCAGTCTGTGCCGTTAAATATGACTCACTGGTGATAGCATCCCCCCCAGCAACACATCATAAGGTGCATTAGAAGAGCAACACCTCTGGAATGTCAAATACTCAAATGCTCACTTAAGAAGTACTCTCAGGCATTTCTGGAACCCATCTGAAAACATTGTTTAACACACAAAATCACTGTTTGGAAGTAGAAGTGAAGCTTGTTCCATGCTCTTTGGATGAAAGCTCTTATTGTGCCATGGTGCCTCTAGGAATTCTCCTGTTATGTGGAATGTGTTAGCATGTTCTCTGAGATGTGGTTCGATTCACTAATTAATGAGACGGGGTGTCATTTAAAGGTGAACAATATTAGCATCTGACAGGAGAAGACCGACTCACAAGGATGCATGCAGGGATTTATAGACAGAGATATTGATACGAACACACTGGTTGACATTTACAGACTGAGGGAAAGTTCTCAACTGTATAATCAGAATAATAAGGTAATAGTATGAGCTTTCGGCAAGCTCAAAAATCTAATTTTTATCATCCGCAAGCAATCCTATTTATAGAATTTTCTTCATCTGCTTGTAGACAGTGCCAATCTCTGGAGCATACATGAGTCATACAAAGGATTTAAACATGGATACACACATGACAGAATTCATGCCAGAAAGAACAATAATGATGAAATGTATCAGTAAAGCCATGCAGTGAAAATGCATTATTCATGTGTAAAAGTAAAGAACGTGCTCATGAAATCATAAATAATTCACGCGTGATTGGATTATTCATTGGCTTGGCAGAACTCCACTATTTGTGCAGTCACAATATATATAATATCCTCTGCACAAGTCAATGAATGTTTCCCCATATCAGATATTAATGAAAGGTATTACAACTGCCATGGCGTAAATATTACTGAACCCCAATTTGGTTAGCCAAATTTGGGAGTCCGTATTGTAGTCAACTTAACTTTTAGCAGGTTTCCTGCAGGATTTTCTGAGCACTTCTGTGGTATTGATGTGTACGATAGAAGAGAACAGAATGTTCACTTAGAGATGACAATGGATTGAGTCACAGAGGACTTAAATGAAATGAATCAAAGTGGGCACAAATAGCAGCTCTAATGAGATACCTTACTTGCATTCCAAATGAACGGCAGCATACCTCAACATGGTGTGGTCTGAATGGTTGGATGTCTTTGGGGGCCTTGAAAGACTATTGCTTGTTTGTAGCAGATTCATATTACCCAGCAGGATGAGAGGGCAGGGCCTCATCAAAAAACCTCCTCCCTCTAGATATCTAACAGTTCATATTTCCACCCGATGCAACATTTTAAAAGATGTTGCCAAGCAACTGAACTCTTAAGTAATAAACTGATGATTATTCAGAGTATACTCTAACTATACAGTACACTAGTTTTCTGAATCCACGCATAAAGTGAGTATGTGTGTGTGTGCGTGCGTGCATGTCTGTCTGCATGTTTGCATGCCTGTCCACTCCCCATGTATGTGTGTTTGCACATGTGTGTTTCAGAGTGCTGCAGTGGGCTGTATATGTGTGATAGTGAGCGTAGCTAAGGACCGCTGCTCTGGGAATACAGTGTTATTGCTGTAGAGGCACACTGAGACAGTCTTCTGGGGAGAGCAGATGGGCTTTTCGTGTAGAAAAAATCATGACATCTCTACAAAGCAGGCCCGATGTTGCCTGGACCAGGACATTCTCTCAGTCTCTCTTTATTTCTCTGTTCCTCTATAATCTCTATCTTTGCTATCTGACTATCGCCCAAACTGTCTGCCTGTCTCACCCTTCCTTTCTTCCTTCCTTCCTTCCCTTTCTTCCTTCCTTTGTTTTTTCTTTCTTTCTTTGTCTCTCATCCCTTCAACAGTACGTCAGGAAGACACAAGTCACAACAAGTGCAGAAAGAATGACATACTATTGCCATCTGATTCAAAGGTCAAGGTTAATGATATATTTATAATCATGTAATAGATTTTGGTTGGATCTGGTTTAGAATGAATGAATAAAAACAGTATAAAATTATAGTGTATTGAACATATATTATTATATATTTCAGATGATGTATATGCATTGTAATTTCCAAAATATCAGAAAGTTTATTTTAAAATACATTGCGCAGCAGCATTGCAATTTGCATTTCAGTAATCCACCAAAAGTTAATTCTATAATTTCATCCTTTCTAGGGGTGAAAATATTTTAAGTCATTTGTATCATAGAGCCTCAACCCACCTAGCTATTTGTATATTACACTAGAGTTCTATTTTCTTGGGCTACACCAGTTAATGTGTTTTGACACTGCACTGAGGCAGTCTGTATTATTTTAGCCTTTGGTGTTGCAAGCTGGTGCTGTTGGGTATCTGTGTGGAAACAATACACGAGAGCTGAAAAGCATAACCCTAAAACTCTTTGTTACCCAGTGTCTCTGTGTCTAATGCCATTATCCCTCCAAACTCAGGTCCTGTATGCTCCCATTGCTCTGGAGGAACCCTCTTTCACAATAATTTGCAAACACTGCAAATCCACCCTGGCCTGCTCCTTAATTTTCTTAATTAAATACAGTGCTGTCTGTCTTAGGTAGGACGATCCCTACAGCTGTGTGTGTGTGAGACTATCAGCTGTATGGCTAATATCTAAGGTAATCAAGAAATTAAATCATGGTGATCAGGAGCAACTGTTTAATGCATACATTTGATGTTCTGTTGATGTTCAACTTTAAAACCCATGTATGAATCCCCTTGTGTGTGTGTACCCTGATATTCTGTATTTGTAACCCTCTTTGCTTTCCTTCTGCGTAAAGGTAAATTACGCAAGAAAGGCTGACCATTCACTTTCCTTAAAATACTATAAACGTTAAAAAACACTAAACACATCACAAAAATCCCTATAAAACCAAGCAAAAAACCAAACATACAACAAACCCTCATACGTAAATCGGTATGGTGTGACTGATACCAAAACCCTCACTGTTATCTTGCTGGATCAGTCATCTGCCAGATGTTACAGGATGCTATAGAGCAGTGGTATGATTAAGGTATGAGGTACATCACCAAGGGTAGCTGTTATATCACCTAATATAATGAAACGCTAGGGCCTCTAACAAGAGGAATAAAATACACAATAGGTTCTTTGCATCTCAGGTGTCCCAAGTACACAGACTCAAAAAGGATGATAGACATCCAGGCTCGTTTATTCGGACCAACTGCTGTCTCTACAGGTTGCGCTCTGCTCCAATCAGGGAGACCTGCCGACCGGGACATCCTGCTGATGTCCTCACAGCCTTCTGAACTCCAGCAGGTACCCCAGCTGTAGGCAGAGAGACACGACACGATCCAAGTGCGGATTGCCAACTGGACAACAAAGTCTGAGGGATATGCACTTGCCTTAGAGCTCCTTTGGGCACTGCCACCCATCTTGTCCCCACACGCGCCCCTCTGTACAGCCCGCACTATCTTCACTAAATCCCACACAGCAAGATCATTGCAAATAACACGCTGCCTCAAAAGTAATGAAAGTCTATAAAAGCACCATGCAAAGATCATAAGTGGTCCAAAAGTACAAAATGTTCACTGTCCTCATCGCACTACTATATTGTAATCCACCTCTAATCATATTCCCTTCAAGGAAAATGATTAGAGGTGGATTACAATATAGTATCAGTGACATGTCTGGCGTTGTGCTTCCAAACCTTCCTTAGACCAGCTGTAAGTGGATTACTGAACAGGCATAGTGCTCCCTTTAATACCCTGTAATGAAATTACACATTCACTACTGCAAGCATAGCCGAATTTCAGCAGAATGGATGAATAGGGTTGCTTTTTTGACTCTCGTACCTGTCTAGAAATAGTTCTCACATAACTACAACATCAGCACAACTATAATAGAGACACAATACAGGTGCAGTATAGTAGTAGTTGTAATTTATTATTCAGTGTCATGCACCAAAAGGTGCCCAGCCCGCTTTGGGCTTACAAGACACTATAGACATAACAAACAAGCAAGAACAAAATCATAATAAGAACGAAAGAATAGATATAATACACCTTAGGTATTGACTGTATTAATGGACTTACAGATCAGACATAAAGCGCCCTCCTACGTTGCTGGTAGGCATCTAGTCTGTCTTCATCAGACATGGAAAACAAAGCAGGACATTCTACAGACATTTTACAAAAATGCCTATATCTAAGATTATGATATAATGGACAATAAAACAGAGAGTGCATTTCATTCTCGACCTCTCCTAGATCACACAGGTGATACTTTCTATTCTCCTCTGGAATTGAGTGGAAGCGGTCTGTGCTCTGGTCAGGTTAAGGGTGACATATTGCTCTGGATGGTAAATATGCTTAATCAGACTGTACGTTCGAAATTTTGGTTTACACAAAACTTCTTCCGACCATTTCTGTTTATAATTTTCAAATAGTATTGTTTTAATTTGACTAACACTACAAGATAATTTGTTTCTAAATATATATTGAAGACCTATAGTATAAGTCAATGTACAGTCAAATATTCCGCACTGCACTTTAACTAGCTGTTTAAAAAAAAAATTTGACTGGGTGAATGAGTCTTAGTAATACTAAGCATCAGGTAATAGATTAGAATAATGTCTTGTCAAGGGTGGACTCCAAGGAGTTTGGTTGCTCCAGTTCACCTTGGTTTCCTTTCCAAAAAACACGGATTATGTCATCATCAATTTTGTAGTTGCAAGGGATGCCCCTTTGTCTTCCCTTCCAATGCATTATGCTAAGTCCTGCTATGTTCACACATGTACATACAGTATGCTGACACGTTAATGGACCTACACATGCTCTGTGCCTGCTTTGTCTAGGATGATGGTCTAGTGGTTAAGACCCTCAGCTTAAAAATCACATGCACTCCTATTGGCCTGGATTCAGATCCCACCAGGACCTTCTGTACCGTCTCTTCCCTACAGTAACCCTCCCAGC
Source organism: Rondeletia loricata (assembly GCA_900302605.1). Classification (NCBI taxonomy): domain Eukaryota; kingdom Metazoa; phylum Chordata; class Actinopteri; order Beryciformes; family Rondeletiidae; genus Rondeletia; species Rondeletia loricata. Next base: position 11,382 of record OMLI01101337.1, read on the forward strand.
CTACTGTCTCAATTTGAAAATATGAACCAAAAATATGTCTGTCACAACCAGTTACCAATCATTATTAATTTGTCAAAAGCCTGTTCATTCAGCATCCAGCTAAGCATCCTCACGCAAATATACCGTGCAACAAAAACGTCTTAAAAATATCCTTCACTACAGAGCGCTTAATTTGTTAGCTTATGTTTCTTACCATCATTTTAGTTCAAATTATAGCTGACACTGAGTGGCTCGTTCCATCATATTTCTGTGCAGATTGAATATATTTTGGACTTTGTATCAGGTTGCATGCTTCTCCACACACAACTACGAGTTGATTTTAAATGTTAATCTGGTAAGCTCTATTTTTGGTTACGATTTGAGATTCTTTCTTTATGTATTTCTCTTAATTGCCCACCTAGATCTAGGCGGCTTTCCTCAAACATACTGCTTCTTACTGTCTCAACACATGTTGAATGAGCCTGTAGAGATGAGTAAAGGAAATAATGTTTTGTGGATGATGTTACATGGTAATATGGTTATTATACTCCATTGTCAGCGATTATTTTTCTGAGTTATTTTATTTTAACCACTCTCGACCATTTAGTCTAGCCAATTAGGCTTCAGCAATTTACAATTTGATTAAATATACTTTACTTAAGGTCCTGCACCAACACCTCAAAAATCAAGAGATATTACTGCCCTGATATTTCAGAATATGATGCAAATATGAGGAAATACAGATCAGATGCTCTGCGACCATGCAGTCACATCTCATATTTGGAACACTTTCGCTAAATAGAGTTCATATGTGGAGAGCATCCATGGGTCAGTAACCGACTGCAGTGTTTTGAGGACTGGGAATACAGATGACAGTCCTTGAGTGGTTTGTAATATGTTTGTGGGGATTGAAACCAAGGTTAGGTCAATTAGGTCAATCTTTTGCTTTTTGCTTTTGTAAATGTGCTCATATTCAATCATGCCGAAATAATTGAGAATGAAATCGTGAGAATTTAATATCATGTGAATCGCAGTTTCAATTTATATGGTGAATTGAATGAACTGAAAACGAACTGGCCCCTACCCTGAATGAGACTGACCATAGCATGTACATGGGCTTGATCTCCGATCATCCTGTAGCCTTTCTGTTGCAGTACAGTCATGCAAAGTATAAGTTACTGTTTTTGTAGTGCAAATCTGGATTCTGTATTTAGTTTTACTTTTACTTAAAGATTACGGTTCGTACTTTATGTATCTGTCAGTTGCCACTTTAGATCTAGTCTGCTTTCTTCCAAAGAGAGCAAACATGCTGCCGCCAGCTGTCGCACCACATGTTGAAGGAGGCTGTCAAGGCGGGTTAAGGAGAGAGTTTGGAGGATTTTATGTGGAAATATGATTATTAGTCCATCTGCATAATCAGGGTTTTTTCCCCAACTGGCCTGGAAACCTCAGGGGAAATCAAGTTTTGAAGTACTCTCTCACGTGTTTAAACAATATCGATTTTGATTATGTTTCTCACTTTATATGTCTCACTAAAAAAGAGAACAGAAACATTAAATCAAGTCCAGTCGCTCTTGATTTTGCTGTTACATTTCATTTTTGTGTGAAATGTTCTCTCATTAATTTCAATAAATCTAGTGGTCTGGCAATCGCTGCCATTGGCTCATCTAATATTCATCCATCTGATCTAGCAGAATAACAAAGATTCTCATGATTAAAATCCATTGAGGCACATCACATTAGATTTATTGTAATGTCTCTCAGTGTACTGCCCTCATTTCCATTTAAGCTACATTCCAAACAATGAAGTGATCTTTAAACAAACCTCAGACCAGCTGTGTGTTTTTGGTCATTTCCTTGTTTGTTGATTCAGGGCATATCAGTCACTATATTGTTTATGTAAGTGTATTGTAGCAATTCATACTCAGACTGGGTTTTAGAAGTAAAAAAACTCAACTGTGAAACAAAAGTGTAATGTTTGCCCTTAGACGCCACCTATGGCTCCCATAGCAGACCACATTTATTCTACATTGGTTCCTGTTGGAGTAGACCAGGACATTATCTTAAGATTTGAATGAGAAGTGACATCGCCTGATTTGGCACCTAACATGTCAAAACAGAATATATCGCAAACCATGTGGAGTCTGGGGTGGACAAAAAAATGAAACACCAAACAATATATGAATACCAAGTACCTAACAAGGACTAGGGCCACCCTTTGCAGTCAGATCAGCTTAAATCCTCCTTGGAATGCTGTCATACAAGTCCAAACTGTGTGTAGTGGGATATTGAACCAACATCAAGAAACACAGCCTCCAGTTCCTCAAGAGACGAAGGAGGTGGAAATGTACTTACACTCTGTGCTTCAGAACTTCCTGTAAAGTTTCAGTGATGTTTAGATCTGGTGATTGGGGAGACCATGGAAGGCGTTTGACTTTATCCTGGTGATCATAAAACCACTCTTGAATTTGTTTAGCAATGGGAGTATTGTCGTCTTGGAACATGGGAAACTCTTAGCCTAGATGCCGAAATCGCATTTGATCAGGTAGAGTGGGGCTACATACTTAGTGTATTAGAGGAATTTGGGTTTGGCAGTTGATATATTTCATGGATTAGAGCATTATACTCTTACCCAACCTCCTCTATCCTTACTAACCAAGAGAGATCGACCCCTCACCTTAATTTCAGTGATAGTCACTGTTAGAAGGCCTTGTAATATTTTCCTAGAAGGGTTGATTTAGCAAAAAATCTTGCAATTGTAAAGGCCACTTATACGGTTAGGTAGTTCTCTAAATTAGAACAACATGACGGTTATTAATGTCACTTGGATAAGGATGAGATGAAACTGTCACAGATTCCTTTGTCATACATATAAAACAGTTGTTTCACAGGTACAAATACACTATTCGGGACTATTTGTAATGTAAAACAGGTTGTTGTTACTATAGCAACAATATAAGAATATAAGAATGACAAGTGAAACTTGAGTGGTTGCATTTTCATTTCCATTCTGACTTTCTCAAGAAATGATTTATTGGCATTCAAGATGTTGTGCTGTGAGTGTGGTGGTGTGAGAGCCTGCATTAAAGTCAACTAGATTTAGGTTTCCATTCAGTAGAGTGATCAGACTGGCTCCCCTTAGGCTTCCAGAGAAATGCCTGAAGCAACAGCCAGCCAGTAGCTGCTTCTGCACCCTGAGCACAGAGTAACGACACTGACAAAACCTATTACACAGAAAAAGCAAAGTTTCAGGATTCTTTGATACGCTCTCTCCCTCCCCCATCCCCTTCTCTCTCTCTCTCTCTCTCTCTCCCTCCCCCATCCCTGCCCCCCCATTCTCCCTCTCCCTCTCTCCTCTCTCCAAAGTCGAGAGCAAGAACATTCTACATGGTAAAATATGTGTTCATTTTCATAGTACAGTAAATGCCACCCACTGTGAATAACTATATATCTATACTATATATATATAGCCACTCAGTCTTCAGTACATATTTCAAGGCTTTTTTGGTGGACGTTGTTGACAACACTGCAGATCAGATAGGATGAGTAGGCAGATGGGCTAAATCCAGGATCTCGTCACAGAATCAGCAGGAGAGTTAAGTTGAGAAAGGCCCAGCAGGGAACCAGTAAAGAGATGAGAGGCTGAATGAGGTGAGACTAATTGCATCTGCCGGGGGAAAAAACAGCAGTAGTGTAGCCCATTTCATTCACTTATTTAATGATGAGCAATTAAAGTGATACCAACAGTTGGCAGGTGTACTGTATGTTTGCTGCATGTACTGTATTCTGTGAATTATCAGTTTTCTAACTGAACAATTATTATATTATGCATATTTATGTATAGCCTTGATGAGCGTTAATTGATGTAAGTAACTGTGACTTAAACCTAATCATCCTGATATATCTATCTCTCATTCCAGGTGGCCAACCTGCTCCGCCTCTTCCAAATCCCTCAGATCAGCTACGCCTCCACCAGTGCCAAGCTCAGCGATAAGACCCGCTACGACTACTTCGCCCGCACCGTGCCCCCTGACTTCTACCAGGCCAAGGCCATAGCTGAGATCCTGCGTTACTTCAACTGGACCTACGTGTCGACAGTAGCATCAGAGGGTGACTATGGTGAGACTGGCATTGATGCCTTCCAGCAGGAGGCCCGTGCCCGCCAGATCTGCATTGCCACCTCAGCCAAGGTGAGCCGCTCCATGAGCCGCTGGAGTTATGAGAATGTGATCCGCTCCCTGCAGCAGAAGTCCAACGCCAAGGTGGTCATCCTGTTCACGCGCAGCGAGGATGCCCGTGAGCTACTGGTGGCAGCCAACCGCATGAACGTCACCTTCACCTGGGTGGCCAGTGACGGCTGGGGGGCACAGGAAAGTGTGGTGAGGGGCAGTGAGGCTGTGGCAGACGGGGCGTTCACCATCGAACTGGCTTCCTACCAAATCCCCCAGTTTAATGAGTACTTCACTGCCCTGCACCCAGACAACAACACGAGGAATCCCTGGTTCAGAGAGTTTTGGGAGAACCAGTTCCAGTGCACTTTCCACGATCTGGGCTGTCGCAAGCACTCACTCCGGGAGGCCCCGTTTGAGCCAGAATCCAAGATCATGTTTATAGTGAATGCTGTCTATGCAATGGCTACTGCCTTACATAATATGAGGCAGGCCCTATGTCCCAACTCCACCAAGGTCTGTGACGCTCTTAAACCAGGCAACGGCAGAAAGTTTTACAGGGAATACATTCTCAAGGTCAAGTTTGATGGTGAGTAAAATCTTGACGGACATACTATACTGTATTTTCACCAGAGTAGCTTGAAGAATTTAATGAATTTTCATGTCTTATAGCAGCTTATTTTTTTCTGAGTTTTTTCCCCTCATCTGATCCCTTTAAATAAACCTCAACATGATATCATGTAATCTCCCCAAGTGTGCCTTGCATGCATGCTGACAAATTTGGTTATATCAATTTAGATTAATTGTACCAATTCAAATAATATGTGGAAACAATGCAAGAGTAACCCGAGAGGTTTTTACATTGCAACTGAAGATAAGCTCTAGTAATGATTCAATTTGCAAAGATGAAACAGTTCCTACAGCCTCACGCTTGGAGGCTCATTTTGTCATGCATCTACCAAAGTGTGAATAGCGAGAGGGTTCTTCAGTCTGAATACTGCAGATACAGATCGCACTTTTCATCAAGCAGAGAGCCATTATCTACTTACTACATGTGTCTACACAAAATGCTTAACCCTTTTTGCATCAACATATATACACGTCACAGATAACAGACCCACCAAGTCAAATGCGCTCACCTGCTTGACTGAGCTGTATTGTCTCATCCTCAGATTTAAAGTACTGATAGAGCTGGGACATTTTTATTGGTGAGTGATAGAGGTGGCTGGGTTTAAATCAGCCTGCTCTTGTCAGACTATCCTTTTCTGCTCTCCACAATTTTAAAATGATTACCCACAGGACTTTACTATCCAAATAAATCAGATTGCTTTACAGGTCTAAAATGAGCCGGTCCCCGCAGGGGCATACGACATCTTTAGGGAGAAAGCACATAGAAAAAGGTTTGGCCACAAATCTCTCTACATTTTAAAATCCTTAGCTGTATAAAGAAAATGCTGGCTATAAGGAATTCTAATTAGTTCTACAATATATTAGCTAAAATGCATAATGGTTGATTAATATACTGTCCATAGTTTCAAAATTAACTAGCTTTTACAATATAATGAAACAGCAATATAATAATGTACTTATAATACAACCTACAGTACATTATCTTAATATTTATCTTAATATTAATATTATCTTAATGACGAGGTATTCACAAATCATGGACTACTATCTCTATGTATGTAAATACATGTAAAATTATAACATGATTTTGAAAAGGATGTAAGTAGTAATTTCTAAAAGGGTTTATTTCAATTACAAACAAACTAAATGATTATTCATTTACAAATTGGACTTCATTTAGAAATTACACATCATTTTAGATAACATGCCATCTCTCTGAAATTCTCATTCCAGTGTGTGATCCAATAACATTTAGAAAGCAGACAAAAATATTTTGGCTTCAGTCATGTAAATCGACAATTTGCACCTGTCACAGCCACTGTTCATTCTATAGTGCAAGACAAATGGAATGTCAGGAGACACATAAATATGCAAAGAGATGAATCAAACATCAACAACAATCAAACTATCCTATGAAAAAAAAGTGCTCTATAAGACTTGAGTTCATAATCCATTCTTAGAGCTACAAAGAAAACACAATTGATTCAAACTGTCAAAAAAAGTCAATAAATGTTTATATTTATGCGTAGCTTCCATTTTGACAGTTTCACTTCACTATAGCTGCACTTGCCGTAAGATGACCCCCTTATCCTCTCTTATTCTCTCATTCCCTTTCTCTCCTTCTTTTCACCTTTAGCGCCCTTTCGTCCAGCAGACACAGAGAATGTAGTCCGCTTTGATGCCTTTGGAGACAGCCTTGGTCGCTACAACATTTTCCACTACCACAAAGAAGGTGTACGCTACGTCTACCGTAACGTGGGCTACTGGGCCCAGAGTCTGACCCTCAACACTACCCTGATCCCCTGGACTGGCCAGGCTGCGCCCACCTCCCAGTGTAGTGACCCCTGCAGGAAGAATGAGGTGAAGAGCATGCAGCCTGGAGATGTGTGTTGCTGGATCTGTATCCCCTGTCAGCCCTACCAGTACCTGCAGGATGAGTTCACCTGTGCTGACTGCAGCTTTGGCCAGTGGCCTCTGGCTAACCTGACAGGCTGCTATGACCTGCCTGAAGAGTACATCCGGTGGGAGGATGCCTGGGCCATTGGGCCTGTTACCATCTCCTGTCTAGGTATGATGTGTACACTCTTCATAATTGGCCTCTTCCTCAAAAATAACGAGACCCCTGTAGTGAAGGCCAGTGGACGTGAGCTCTCCTACATCCTCCTGCTGGGAGTGCTGATGTGCTACTGCATGACCTTCATCTACATCGCCAAGCCTTCCATGGCAGTGTGTACACTGCGCCGGCTAGGCTTAGGCACCTCCTTTGCTGTGTGCTACTCAGCCCTCCTAACTAAGACCAACCGTATTGCTCGGATCTTCAGCGGGGTGAAGGATGGAGCCCAGCGGCCTCGATTTATCAGCCCAGCCTCCCAGGTTGCCATCTGTGGTGCTCTGATCTCCTGCCAGCTGGTAGTGGTGGTGGTCTGGCTGCTGGTGGAAGCCCCGGGGATCAGAAAGGAAGTGAGCCCAGAGAAGAGAGACGTGGTCACCCTCAAGTGTAACAGCAAGGACTCTAGCATGCTCCTGTCTCTCACCTACAACTGCATTCTCATTATCCTCTGCACCGTCTACGCCTTCAAGACCCGCAAGTGCCCTGAGAACTTCAACGAGGCCAAGTTCATAGGGTTCACCATGTACACCACCTGCATCATCTGGCTGGCTTTCCAGCCCATTTTCTACGTTACTGCCAGCGACTACAGGGTGAGTTACCAAGTTAGGATATACAGATAACCTTCTTCATGACTGTGCACATGTAGTCCTATATTGAGATAATCAGTGCACATGTACTGTAACTCCTAGCTATTGAGTGTGTTTATTGATTTTTTCTTCTAAATTACATACATGTTGTGGTGACACGTCAAATCCCTTTGATCAGATGACTTTAGTTATGATTACAGAGGCACTTTGTTTTTCTCATGTTTTTCTTGTGGCTGAGAAATCTGCTCCAGATGAGAACAAAGGTTCTGAAGTCTCGTACCAATGTCAATCGGCACTGTTTCAGCGATCAGTTGTATTGGTGTTGTCTGTGGCTCTAAGGATTATGCATTCGGTATTATTGCATGGTTTTAATTCCTCATAATTAGCTGCATACTAAAGATTAGCAGGGTGCTAGCCAAGATAAGGAGCTTTGCCTACCTTATTTTACCTTTTAAGTTTGAATATTAAAGTATATTTGGATGTCCAGGTCATGGAGTAGTGTAACAGGCAGCCAAAAACCTTAGTCTTCCCACAACAAAACCCCAGTTCTTATGGTGGTACCACTTAGGTTGTGTTTTTTCCAGAGATATATTTTTAAATCAAAATACACATAAGCAGTCAACATTTGGTTAAAATTGAACAAGGTGAATGGAGGGTACATACAGTAGCTCCTTCACATTTCCCCTCAAATCTATAGTCACAACAGGGAAGTATTTCAACATTTCTGCTAACAAGGGAGATATCTGAAGAAGAAAAAACATGCCACCAAAAACTAACCAGACTCAGTAGCTATTAGTGTGGACTTTTGTCTCACTAAAATAATTTGACCAAAAACTTTGATATTTACAGCAAAAAACATTCCATACTTCAGATATATAAATAGATAGATAGATAGATAGATAGATAAATAGATAAATATTTACATTATATACTGTACATATATACATACATAAATGATAAAAATCAAAGCAAAAAAGGGAATTGACAAGCAAAATGTTGTTCAGTTTGTGTAACTGTATGTGATTAGAAGTTAGAATGCTGTTGATTTCTGCCAGTCATCTGTAGACACAGGAACATACAGAGAATCAAATAAATTCAGAGAAGAGGGCGGTCTGAGTCTTGGGGTTTCATCCCCTGGGGATCTGAACAGAGTGTTGGGAGAGAGAGGCAGAAAGGAGAAACAGACAGAGGAATCCCCTGACACAGCTGCCTCTACAGAAACACAGAGTGGGCAGGCAAGAGCATGAGGGTTGAATGGGAACTGAACGTCCCTGTGTGTCCCTGTGTGTGCCTGTGCGTAGCTGTGTGGAATGGAGTGTGAAAGAGTAGGATGCTGAGTCCCAGCTGTGCCCCCTGTCCTGGGACTCCAGTATGGCTCAGAGGGACCCTTCCTCCAGGCCCCCAGGCGAAGCGAGAGACAGACAGCCAGAACGGACTCATCAGATAGACACAAAACTCCCCTTTGACTGATGAATAATTACTGAAGCAACTGAATTGGCACAATGTCTCCAGTTTTTCACAGGCAGGGACATATTACTGATGTTCCCCTAGTTTTACACTCCTTTTTTAAATTGTTGTCACAGCCTGATGCAAATCTCCAGATGAATAATCAAATACAAATTTGATTGTGATCTTTCATGAAATGTTAAAGTAGCCACGAATAACACATCTGATTACGATATAAAATATTGAAGATATTCTCTGCACCCTGAGGCAGAGGGCTCTCCTCATATGCTAGTGCTGGTCATCTCATCTCAGCAGCTAACAGAACAGATTAAACAGCCACTGCAGTCAAAGGTTCCCAGTGCTTCTGTAAAAACACGGGGCTACAGTATTGCCTGTGATGTTTACAACAGCTGCCCATCAACGTGGTATGTTCCTTTCAAGATCTGTCTTGAAACTGACCTTTCCCAAGTGATGTCTGATTTTTGTCAGCAAAGCTTCTTCTACACTGTTCAACACCAGATTATCTTGTCTCTACAATGCTGTAGCCCAGTGATGGTGTTGTCTTTCGCTTATTGGACACAGCATCCTTCCAAACATCAGCTCTCATCTAGACTCACAAGTCAGTCTCTAAACGCTTCACTCAACTAGATTGGTAGGCGGAGATCTCCGATTGTCTGGTATCGCGAGACTAGCTCTCATCAAGCCACCTTTGGACTCATCAAGAGAGTTAAATCAGGAACTGCCTCTCTACAGTATGTGAGGCCCTTAGAGCAAATACAGGAATAAATCAAGCAATGCAGCATTAATACAATTGCAACAAACAGTATCACAGGGCGATCAGGTATGGGATAGGACAAATACATTTTTAAATGCACCCCCACCTAACTGTAGAAATTAAGTTAAACGAGGTAACACGACAACATTTTACCTCCCCACAATTCCCCTTGTGAAATCTGAACAGATCAATCACTGGTCTACACCGGTGGATTACCAGTGGGTTTTGTCTAATCTAGCTGGTTCATCCAATAAAGCTTTCCAATAAACGTATAGCACAGAGCCCAATAAAAAGGAGAATCTCATCTCCGCTATGAGGATCTCTGGAGGAATAAAGCTACCTGAACACAGAAGATATAAGTTATACCTGAAGCATCATTGCTGTATTGCTGAAATACAATAATGGCTGTAAAACTCCATAGGCCACATAAATACAACGGTGAATAGAGACAAGTAGAACCATAGTAGCCATGCTCTGCATCCTGCTCTCCACCCTCCAGCAGAAGACATCTGGAAAAATCTTACTGCAAAGGCAGATTCCTTGTCCTCTGCTCTTCCTAAGCAACATCTCGTGAATTATTAAAACCACTTAACGGTTCATTCTTAAGCAGTACTGTCCTCATTTTAGTTTTATTCAAAACTATTTTTGAATTAAGTACAGGACATATAACCAGTGTGCACCGTGGTGTTGCTCAGGTTAGGATAAACAGTAACTTTGCCTTTTTATCTCCATGTACAACAATATACAGTATAGACGAAACACCATTATGATGACATTTCACCACTCTGTGCACTTTAGGCTCTTGTGAATTTTGATCTCAACCCAGGAAATGAGCCTGTCAGTGTGTATTTCATGGAATCACATGAGTTGAATCTTAATTCGGAATTCATGGCACATGGGAACCCACAATACAACTCAAGATACCGACCTACATTCTGTGATGTAGTGGTAAATGAAAAGGTGGGTAAACTATGACCTTGAGTCAGTGACCACCATGTGGCAAACAACCACCAATACAAATAAAAATCAGTTATACTTTCAGAAAAGCATTAATTTAGTTATTTTTCCTTAAAAGACCCTATCCTCATATAATTTACTTAAGTTTGATACTAATTACTTTGATGTATACTATGAAATTAGGTCAAGAAGATTTATGTCAGGCTAAAAAGGTGATTAAACTCTATTCCGCAAATAAAAAGTGGGTAAACTGAGTTTAGATGGGTTTACCCTCCACTACATCCCTGCCTAAATTAATGGTTTCTGCTATCCTTGTTTTAGAACAGTGTGTGCACAGCCTAACACTTGGTGCCCATATTACTTTAATATCAACATTAGCATTCAGGGTAATGACCGACACCTGCTGTGCCTTGTTAAAATTGGACGGCTGGCAAATGCACCTGCCACACAGCACACAATGCTGGGTTGTACATCCTGTGCAGTTATCCAGGAAAGAACGAAAACAAAGCTGCGAGAGAATTGGAAATGAAGGACTAGACTGATGACACATAGCAAGATGTGGGTGGGCTAAATGGAAAAAGGAGTGAGTGTTAAACTGTGGATCGACAGGCAGATAAAAAGCTCATTTACACCTCTCCTAGCGATCCTAGCTGATAACTTCCTCCTTCCTCCTCTATTTGTACCTGGCATTGATTCTGTCTTGTAAAAAACATTCCAGCTTTATCATTTCTACACTGACTCCCAATCACTGACTCCCAATGAATATTATTGGGGCACATAAATAACATCTCTTGTCAGGGCACTGTGGTTTTGACCTTTGCACTCCTTACTCTTGATTTCTTAAAATATTGGCAATCTAGAAATGTAAGTTTATTCTTCTGTTACACTCATTGTAAGTCATCTCTGTGAAATCTAAATATAAGTAAGTGTTACCAGGTTTTTTTTATTTTACCAGGAAATAGTCCCATTGAGATTTACATCTCTTTTACAAGGGAGTGCTGGCCAAAATGGCTTAAAATAAAACAAATAAATAAAATAAAACTAGAAAAACATAGACAATATACAACAATTTAGGCTGTAAAACAAGTGCATACAGTGTCCACTGTGTCGCCGATAAGCAGTTTAAATTTTTCCAAAGGTATCAGTATTTTGAGCTGGATTTTTTCTTGTAGCTTCTTCCATGCTGAGGGAGCAGCATAGCTGAAAGCTTTTTCACCAAAGACAGTATGTACCCTTGGAACTTGACTTGACATTGGACCTGACAAGTGTTTTCATGATCGAAAAACATCACTTTTATTTATTTTCACTCATCCATGTATGATGTGCTCACTCACACTACCGAAGGCCATTAAAAGGATACTTACCAATCAAATCAAGGCTCATCAAGTATTTTAATAGCAAATTGTACATTGAATTTGC
>OMLI01101337.1:23473-52870 GCA_900302605.1 Rondeletia loricata
GCTTAAAATAAAACAAATAAATAAAATAAAACTAGAAAAACATAGACAATATACAACAATTTAGGCTGTAAAACAAGTGCATACAGTGTCCACTGTGTCGCCGATAAGCAGTTTAAATTTTTCCAAAGGTATCAGTATTTTGAGCTGGATTTTTTCTTGTAGCTTCTTCCATGCTGAGGGAGCAGCATAGCTGAAAGCTTTTTCACCATAGACAGTACGTACCCTTGGAACATTAAACAAAATGAAGTCATGTGATCTCAGTGCGTATGAATTTGTGTTTGTCAAGTACAAGGAGTATAAGAAATACACAATACATATACACACTCGTGGACAGATCACAAGTAGCTATATCCCACCTATTCTCAGACTACCTAATAGCTAACCATGGTTCTGGTTATTGAAAGTGAATCGTACGAACGCTCCGTATTTCTCACCTCTTTTCCCTCTTCCAGGTTCAGACCACCACCATGTGTATCTCTGTCAGTCTGAGTGGGTCTGTGGTGCTGGGCTGCCTCTTCGCCCCCAAGGTCCACATCATCCTGTTCCAGCCCCAGAAGAATGTCAGCACCCTCAGGGTGGCCACCACCCGCTTCAGTGTCACCACTGGCCCTGGCTCCAGTTTCTCTCAAGGTACCGGCTGATAAATAAACATTGTTATCATTACAGCCAGTGTGTGTCTCATTAATCCAAAATGTAATGCATTACTCATAACTCATTTTAAAAGTAATTTTATTACTTTAGTTATAACTCCCTGGGAGCAGTAACTACTACTTATATGAGGCTACCTTTCCCTTACACCCCTAAAATTGGCGGTTGCATTCTCTCACCTTTTTAAAAATCAGCATATCTCAATTACCTCTCTTGTGAACGATCAGGGAAACCTTAAAGGCTGATTATAGCATAACTGCAAAACATCAAATTGCGCTAAATATAAATGCATTACTATAATAAATTGTCACACTACCATTCATCTGTAAGCATGTGGCCCTCTAGGCTATAGCTCAGTGGAGGGGGCATGGCAACACTATGTGGGTTTGGGGTTTGGTTCCCACTTGGACCACCCATGTTAAATTGTGGCATATGTTACATATCTGTATAGATGGCTTAATATGAAAGGGCTTTGTTTGAAACTGGGTGGTTTGTGTTTTGCAGCATCAGCCTCCAATGTTGTTCCAACAGTGTGTAATGGACGAGAAGTGGTAGACTCCACAACTTCCTCCTTGTGAAGACCGAGCTGAAGACCGAGTTCCTCTGCCAAGCATTGTAAACAGAGTTATTTAATCACTAGTCCTGAATCAGGTGTTTCAGATATTAAAGAGGTCACACAGATGATCGTCCTGATTTTGTTGTCCTCAAAGTGCTGTGAGTACCGGTACAATGTCCCAATTAGTTTTTTTGTTCTTTGACTAGATGCCAATACAATTGCGTATAGCCCTTCTTTTTATTAAGGATTCTACTTGCAACATGGAGTAAATTATAGTAAATCTGTTAAATGTAATATATACAAGATGTTTTTAATGTAGATTTTGGTGAACCAGTTTGTGCTTTCTTGTAATTTATGTAAATAAAAATGTGTTTTTTATTAATATCAAAATTACTTATGGTCTGACTATTCCTTTTCACAACACCATGAGATGCAAAATCCAGAGGATTAGACATGCAAAAATGCTGTCATTTCTGTTGCTTTGAGACGCTGATTTGCATAGCTTAGCTTACGGTAAACATCTAGGAAAATAAAATGTAATTAACTTCATTCTGTTAATAATCAGCACAAAAAGGGGCCAAAACCCATTCAGATTCTCAGCTCCAGTATCTCAACAGATGTCATTTTAAAGTGTTAAATGGCATGGCAACTTTAAGAACAACTTTGTGGAGACAGAAACTTGCTAATATGAATAAGCTATCATGCTACATTGTCAAAAGCTCAGACGATGCTTCAATAGCATGTAAACATATGACTTCTGTGGAAGAAGTGAGATATACTGCAAATCAAATAGGCTTGATAGACTATTTCAAATATATGGCGATTTCAGGCAATGCAAATTAAAGATAGATTAAATTAGAAAAGTATATTGGAATATATGAGCTGTCTAATATTTATCAACTTCATTCTTCACCATCTGCCAAGTCTGCAGACCAAACTGTCTGTACATTCAAAATGACCAGCACAAACATCATCATGTGCTAATATAGGATGAAATCCACCAAAGCTGCCCTAGGAATACACAAGAACACAAACAGCTGCTTCTGTGAGGCAGAAGCTTTGGAAAACATGCCCATATCTGTGATTTAACACTGCCATCTTGTGTCCAAATTGTTTGCTGTACTCCTGCATACTGTAACATGTAGGGAGTCCTGGGACTTGCTTATTGGCATGGAGGAAGTGAACTAAAATTACCAGAGCCTTTGAGCCTTTGAGCCTTACTTTTTCAGTACTGCTCAGTGGCCATCAGCAAAAGGCTATAGGTATATGAGTCAGGCACTGTGAAGTTTACTGTGTGTGAACTTCCCCTGCAGCTCCTCCCCCAGGCCATGCTGTGAGAATAAGAACAAGAACGTCAACTTGTCCGTTAAGTAAGGGTTAAAGAAAGAAAGTTCCCTATAATGGTTACACTAAACATTTACAGACATAATCATAATGAGATATTCTTTTCAGGAAATGTTTTTGACCAACAAGCTTTATTTGATTACCTGGGAGGATTACACAGTTGCTGGCAATAGTCCTACTGAATATTAACTTCTTCAGGCAAATCCAGTGTGCATCTGATTGTCACTTCCTAAAGGAAGAACAAGAAGTAATGAACAAAGACAGGCCACTGCAATATACATTGTTGTCAGCAACGATCATAAGCACTCCATGCCACCTAATATATGATAGCCTTCTCTGATATTCATACAAGTAATATCCTCTTTCTTTCACTTTAGCATTTAGCATTAACTATATATAGCAGAGTAGTGTACAATTACTATTTATTAAGTTGAGTCATTCAAGGCACATTGCCTGAGTTGAATTATTCATTATTACGTTTTAATCTATCAAGTGCAACTAGCCCACACATGAAGCTCAGGCCCAAAGACAATTAGTAACATGAGTGAATGTACAAGAATGGCTTCTGTTATGGGGTTCACTCTCTCCACTGTTATCCCTTCATTATAAATGATGTGTATAATTTGTAAATCAACTTACAACAAAAATCATTTCAGATAGGGGACACAATCTTAATGGGGATCTGTGGCCCAATGCAAATCTTTTTGACATGCTAAACGTTGGAACCCTTAGGTGTGACAGATCAGCCGTAGGCCTATATGAGCATGCTGTAGGCTATGTGCTACATGTTGAAAAAGTATAAACTGAATAAACTGGTAATACAAGGCGATATAAAGATCAAATACAAATCTGGAAAAGTGCACAAAGATTGATTGTTTTAACAGCTTTGCTTTTAATAGAAGACAAAATCGTGGTGATATATTGTTTGGTTTCATTTTCTAATACAACAAAGAGAGGTTTTGTATTGCTTAATTTACATTTGTGAATATGATTTGCTAGTAAGATAAGAAGATCAAATAGTATTAATTTTGTTTTCCTTTAATAGTATGATAGAAACCAAACAATGTATCATCAGTGTATAAATGGTCAATTATGAATTATTTCCAAAAGGAAATATTTGTATGAACATAAGTATTTAGTGCACATTCGTGATGATAAGGATAAGACCTTTAGTTTGATTGTCAATAATGTTTTCAGTTTTTAAATATAGAGAAAAGTACACACTCAGGTGACATAGGTGGCGGTAAACGGCTTAATGATTGGTTTGTGAGTCGCTATAAAACTAAGAAGAAGAAGAAGAAGAAGAAGAAGGAGGAGCCGAGGAGGAGGAGGAGGATTAGCCTATCAAGCTCTGCCTCTTCCTCGGACTGTGCAAGAGTGAAGTTCACGAAAATCAGAGGCCACAGACCGGCTGGAGAGACGCTTCCTTCAACACGGTGACAGCCTGAGCAGCGAGAAGTCCCAGTCTGTCTGCCTGCCTAAAGTGAAAAGGTGAGTTTCCTGCTTAGAAAATCCAGGTCAGTCGTCTTCGATTTGCGAGGCAGATCATACGGGGAGGGCGGAGGCTATCTTGTTTCAAAACACATCATAATGGTGGACGGCTATTAAATATGGCAATTTGCAATAGCTGAGTGGTAAGTAATTAAGTAATAGATTCATTAATTTGGTCTGGTAACAACCAAAGAGGGCTGCCTGCCTCGTCTAGGCATACCTGAGCTTGTCCATGCCCATGTTGCCCGGGTTACCAACATGGCAGTTGGCCTATAAGGCAAATGCTCTGGGGCCTCGGGTTTACATGTAGACCATTTTGTAATGAAATTTTAAGTTTAGACTCTCATGCAAATGTATATACTGTCTCAGCTGTCGTTTAATAGCTGTACCTTTGTCTATGTGCAGTGCTGTACTGTACTGTAGCATGGTGAAAAGGTATTAGCCTACACAGATGCTTCTCCTAGCTTAACGCCAGTTGAATCTGAAATGAAATGTTGCTTAAATATAACTGTGCTAAATGTCAGTGTTTCTGTGTAGGCATTTGAGCAAGGGCCATGGCACCAAAGAAGAGACGGGCTTCTGCCATCAAGGCAGGTGGTAAGAAGGTGAAGGAGGAGCCTGAGACAACAAAGCCAAAGGATGCCTTCACCTCTGCAAAGGAGGCCCTGATGGCCACCGGGCCACAGGCTAAAGGCAGGAGGAAGGTGGATGAGCACTGCAGCCTGTCTGGAGAGGTAAGAGACATGCCATGTGTTCACTTACAGCAACCAACATGACTGGGATTTATAGGCAACAGTCATACCATACATGGTAAAAACTAGGACATAGTGCCATTCTTTCATCTAGAAACATGTAAAATTGGGGGGGAAATGTACTTGTACATTTGTATAGAATTACTGATGAAGTTATTACAGTCACAATAGTCACCTGGAGCTGGAAAAGCAGATATGGAAGGGTGGCAGATTGGAGGTTGAGGACTGTGGTGTATTGTTTTGTGGACCTTATGGTGCCATCCGTACACTGCCATAGCTCGTTGCTAGTAGGGAAAAGTAGCTTTGGTGTCTTTGTCGTTATTCACGTCTTGCTCGTTGCTTGAAGAAACAAATTCTAATGCTTCCGCCATCAGACTAGCCGACCAATGGGGTAACTTCATCACTCAGTCAGTCAGTCAACTTCATCACTCAGTCAGTCACTCATGGACATTTGGGTTTCTAGGGCTAGACTCATCGTCCAGCAAAAAACAAAAACATTTAGAACTTTGAATATGTTTCTTATTGTCTCCCACAGGTATATGAGGATTATGACTGCGTGCTGAATCAGACAAACATTGGAAATAACAATAACAAGTTCTATGTCATTCAAGTTCTTAAAGAAAACAACCACTACTACTGTTGGAACAGATGGGGCAGAGTGGTAAGTTTGTTTTGATTTCAAGCAACTACATGAGATTGCCTGTTTCACTACATTTTTCATAGTCTTAGATTTTGCTCTTATCTGTTTTCAGCTATTCATCTTAATTATTAGTAACTACTTAGGTGCAATGGGATTAAAACACAACTGAGATGTCTTTTCCTGATATTTGCACGTTGCTGCCTACATTTGCATATTAATGAGGAAAAACTGATTTGAACTCCTTAATGCTTTAAGATACAGAGTTCGTATTAGTACCGCCCATGTGTTATGTGAAGACAAGTATGATGACATAGAAATATATGCGTATTAATGCATTAATTAGCTAAATTAATGACCTCATTAACATACCTGGTTATGTTTAATATATCATGGTGATTATGGCGGGCCATTAGGCAGCTCATGTGCCTCTGCCTCTGTGGAGACATACATTTTTCTCTCATCTCTAATCTAAATTCAGGGGGAAGTGGGACAATCCAAACTTTCAGCCAGTTTTGATAAGCCTGAAAATGCGGTCAAGGACTTTGAGAAAAAGTTCAAAGACAAGACAAAGAACAACTGGAGCGATCGAATGAATTTTGTGTCTCACTCTGGGAAGTACACCATGATAGAGGTGGATGGAGTACAGGATGCTGAGGTCAAGGTAATGTTTTGTAAATGTCTGTCTTAGTAGTGCAAGGGATGTTGAATGTGAAGCCTTAACAGCGTCATCTCATAGAATCAGTTACCACTATCCATGACAGACTTCATCAGAGTAATTGTTGAATATGTTTCACATATTTAGAACCTTTGATTTAGCTTGTCTTGCTACTTAAATCAGCCACACTTGGGGTCATTTTTCCCCTCATCCCAGGTCAGATCCATGATCCGCCTTGGCAAAAGCTCACTGACTGTACTCATTGATATTGCAGGCGGACAGTGTTGATGGGAAGAGTCTCAAAATCACCAAAAACCTCCTACCATGCACCCTTGATAATTCTACACAGAAACTCATCAAGCTCATCTTCAGCAATGATATGTTCAAGGAGGCAATGGAATGTATGAACTTAGGTGGGTGTGTCTCACTCCGCCAGCCCTACCTTAAGTACAATCAGGTTTATGAAGCCTGGGAAAGGTTATGTGCATAGATCCTCTTATGTAACATGCCTGTTGGGCTAGAGTGCCTGTTGCAGTGGGTGGGGTGGTAATTTTTATTGTACATTTAGTGTGACGTTCTGTAGTGCCTAGAAATGTAACAAACGTGGAGGTCAAAGAATATATAATCTGACTGTAAATCATTGACCATTGGTACTGAGAGAGGGTAAAGTCTGCATTTACACAGGAGGTCTCCTTGTCTGAGCATTGTGACCCTGTCTGATCAGTGGCTTGGGTTTTCTCAACAAGACCATTGTTAATTTGTGTAGTAGTTGAAGTAACAATCTGCTATTCAATCTATTTTCAGTCAGGAAAAAGGATATGTGAGATTGTATTGTATTGTGTCCCGTGTCCTTGCTTAGATGTATGATTGAAGAAACAAAACAAAACTAGCATGTGTGGAATTTGTGTTTTTGTATGTGTGGGTGTGATACAGACATTAAGAAGATGCCTTTGGGCAAGCTTAGTAAGCTGCAGATCGCAAAGGGCTTTGAGGTCCTGGAGGAGATCGATGCAGCCATGAACAGAAAAAGCGGGAGAGCAAGTCTGGAAGAACTTTCCTCAAAGTTCTTCACCACAATCCCACACAACTTTGGCCGGAACAGACCGCCAACCATCGACACCACAGAGATTGTGGAGAAGAAGAAAGAGATGCTTATGGTGACCTTTTCATGACAGTCACAAACTATGTCTTGAAATGAGCTTGCTTTGATGTTTTCCCAGTCCTGAGTTCACTCTCCTCTCAAATGCCCTTTATAGGTGCTGGCTGACATCGAGCTCGCCCAAACACTGAAGTCAGAGACTGAAAAGGCTCAGGAAGAGATGGTAGAGACAGTTCCTCACCCTCTGGACCAGGACTACACATCTCTGAAATGCAAGCTCAGTATACTGGGGAAAGATGCAGATGAATTCAAGGTACTGTATCATAAGTGATAGTAAGGAAACTACACTGAAGCACTTTTTCTGTCGTGACTCATCTCAAATTTGCGGTCTATTGCCAATATTTCAGATCAACTTCCATTCATTTCCCCCCCTCTTGTCCACCAGATCATAGAAAGATACCTGAAAGCAACTGCAGATAACTATAGAGATCCAAAAATTGTCAATGTCTGGGAAGTCGATAGAGAGACAGAGGTAAGAACTGCACAGAGTAAAACTCATCTAATGTAATACACTTAACTGGAGTCCTATGACCTAACGAATTTTTTTGCGCATCACAGGGAGAGCGGTTTAGCGAGAATGATAGTCTGGAGAACCGCCGTCTGCTGTGGCATGGTACTAACATAGCAGTGGTAGCAGCCATTTTGAAGAGTGGTTTGCGGATCATGCCCCACTCAGGAGGTCGTGTTGGTAGTGGTATCTACTTTGCGTCTGAAAACAGCAAGTCTGCAGGTTATGGTGAGGCTCTAGTTTACGAAGAGAAACTGATAAAAGAAGATGATAATGACGTTGATTGCAATCATAGTGATGATGCTGGGCTTGTAAAATAAAAAGATGTTGCCATGCATTTGCAGTGCGCACCTCTAAAAACACCGGAGTGATGTTTCTGAACGAGGTAGCCCTAGGCAAAGAATACACCATCACCAAAGACGACAGTTCCTTGAAGAAGGCTCCTGCCGGCTACGATAGTGTGGTGGCACGAGGACGAGTGGAACCAGGTACAGTGTTTCCTCATACAAGGCTTAGTCCACATTACTCGAAGAATCTTTGACGTCGAGGTTGCAATTCTGTTAAAGGATATCATGCAGCATCGTCTGTTTGGTGCTGTTGTTAACTCCTGTTTTTATTTTTTTTTTAAGACCCCTCCAAGGATACCTTCATCACTCTGGATGGCAAGAAGGTTGCAGTGCCTCAAGGTAAGCCCATAGACCAGGCCCAGTTCTCGGGAAGCCACTTCAGCAACAGTGAGTATCTCGTCTACAAAGAGAGCCAGTGTCGCTTGCGCTACCTGCTGGAGCTGAAGATGAAGTACTAATTCAAGACGAGGAATGAGGCAGGTCCTTAAAAAGAGAGAACGTCCTCATTCACTCTATATAAGGGGGATCTTAAAAAGCTTGGCTGCACTGTTTTGTTATATTCATACATATTGTCTCTATTCTTAAGGTCGTTGTGCTTAGACGCCCCTACTGAGTTACATAAATGACTCATACTTCTCTGTGCCTTATGTTTTGCACCCTGTAAATTCTGCTCTGAGTGGATATATTTCTTGTGTTTCAATGTTTTATCACTAGCAGATTTACTTTTTCCCTTACAATGAAAAAGATGGCATCTTTAATTTTGATACTGTAGCTTTACTGTCTCCCAGTAGTATCTTTTACTTCATCTCGGTTTTTGAAATGTCTGAAAGGCCTCTAAATATTTGTACAAAGCCACTGTCAATGCTTTTTTGCACAGAGTTTGAGGATTACATGCAGCACCTTGTTCACTATTTTGCATCTTCAGACTGCTTTGAGAAGCTAGCCTTTTACATATTGCATTACCTAATGCAAGCGGTGATGCAAATATAAACCTTTCCCTAGTTTGGAGTAATGCTATAAGAAATAAGTTATACATTGAATGTGCACATAAATGTTTACAGGAGGAAGTAGAAAATGCAATTTTGTGGGTAAGCCTCAAGCACTACAACTCTACAATATTTTGTAGAGTTGCTTAGAAGGAATCTGAAAGTGCCTGTTTATATGTAAATCATTAATAACTTGGGCAACATCCTTGCCCAGCAGATCTTCCAGATAAATTACAAATGCTGCCATATGGTGTCAGTAATGAGTGAAGAGTCCCTTTTCAGTGTAATTGTGTCCGCATTTTTGCGCCATAACATTACTTGAACCAATGATAAGTCAATAAACAAAAGTTGTTCTTGCTTGAAATGTTTTGAGTTTTTGAGAGTGAGCTTGAAGGCTTCAACTAGTTTTTTGTGTATTTGATATGTTGTGTTTTGAGGTAATATGGCATTCATTGTTTACTAAGTGACATTTTCTGTATACTGTTGGATGACATTTGATAAGATTTTAAAATATTTCAGTCATTTAATCAAAGTTAGAAAAGCATTATAGTCTGCATGTGTGCCGTCAAGTTCATTTAGGTCTGTCTCAGCCTTAAAATGCTGAGGGTTGACATTATCTGTCTTTTTCTGACGAGCTTTGTCTACTTTGTCTAAAGTTGTCAAGTCATGACCTTAGGAGGCATTTTAAATCATGCAATAATTTGTATGGCAATAATACATCTATAAGAACCTATAGCGAGGTCAAGCGTTACATATAATTATTTTTCACAGAAATCTAGCTGACTAAAATTAGATCATATAAAATTAATTATATTTATCCCCAAAGAAATATTGGACCATTGTAGAGGCAAAGAATAGAGGCGTAGATTGGAAAATAAAAGGGTGAGGATGGCCTATAAAAAATGAAATAAGAAAATATGAAATAAGGTAAAGATACATTATCTTTATGACACCAATAAAATGTTTCTACTGGCTAAAAAGAGTTCCTACAGATTTTCAAATTTACAGACCAGTGAAAGGAGCAAATGTGCAGGATGTGCATCATCGGCTATTCACATGATCAAATAAAAATTCTACACCTAAAATTATAATTAATATACCAAAAAGTCTGCATGGACGGAGACGATACAGACATTCATCAAGACAGCTGATTTGACTAGCCTGGGTTCAAGCCCATATAACCGCAAGCATCCACCTTGTTGAAGTGTCCTTGAGCAAGACGTTGAATCCCTACCGGGTCCAGGGGTGCTGTTCTGTAGCTGACCCTGCGCTCTGACCCCCCTGTGGAGGAGGGCAAGTGAAAAGATGAATTTTGAGTGTTCATGCTTAGCTTACTGGTAACCTGGAACCTGGAAACACCAGGTGCAAAATCAATACAGATGAAAGTTCAAAATTGATTATGTAGGCTACCTTTGTAGCTTTTGTATCTGGTTCCTGAAATAGGACTGTGGTCACATTTACATGATGGTATCCCTGACTCACTCTAAACACTTTCAGCTAGCTGGCCAAACGTCTTGCTGATTCTAGTTTTGATTTGATTTTACTGGCAAAATATTGGTTAAGAAGCTGCCATTTCAGGAGCAAATTGATCTACATTTCTGTGAAAATAATGGTATGTGGGCTTAAATGAGAGGTAAATGGCTCGTTTAAAGGGGAATGCCACTGAATTTCAGCATTGAAATGTTTTTAAAATGCTTAAGTATAGTTTGTGTGAGTGAACATATGCACTGCAGTAAGTAGAAGTCCCTTAAACTATTGTAATGTATTTCAATGTGGAGAGGGAAACTTGTGGGCTTTCCAAAACTGAATAAATACTAAACCTAAACCTGCATGTTTTTGCTATAGCTCTGTCTTGTAAGTAAGATATTTAATAGATGTTTTTTTTTGTTAGTTAAGACGTGCACATATGTTCTTTGGCTGGGCCAGCAGGTGGTGCAGCCACAGCTGGCGACCATCTCTCATGTTTAACAAGTTGGACTTTTTGAAACAAGCATGTACCAGCCAGGGCCCATGATGCCTGTGGGTGTGGCTTATTGAGGCGTGATGTGTTACCTTGTGTGCTATCCATACTTACTCTACGTGTAGAATATTTACCTCATATCTTTCTCAAATTAATTTTGATAGCATAGTATAATGGCTGTAGAAAAATGAGACCATAGTGGTGAAAAATGGTTAATTTATGTGTTTATTCTATTTGTGTCCTTGTGCGAAATGTGCAGGACTGACTTAAGGCACAAAGATAGAGCCTCAACCACATTTTCAACACACGTATCACAAAAAACATTCAACAGCCACTGCACTTTGTAGGTAGATACTTTATTAATCTACCTACCTACCTACCTAATTAACATGACAGACAAATGGCTAAATGCTCTTGATCGGGGGAAACTCGCAGGTCTGCTCCTTATTGATTTTACCGCAGCTTTTGATTTGGTAAAACACTATCTTACTCAAAAAAATAGTTCATTATGGATTCAAGGAAAATTCATTGAATTGGATAAGATCCTACTTGAGTTTAGCAGGTTGAACTGGTCCACCTTAAGGGTTGGTCCACCTTAACAGGTACACTCCATTCTTAAGTAGGGCACACCTAATTAGGGGCAGCAAGCCAGCTGCTAGAAAAGCTGGGCATTTTGGTCTGAGTAGGTTCTCTCTCTCTGTTCCTACTCTGCTAACTGGTCCTTGGTAGCAATCCTGGTAAGAGGAAATATTGAGATGAGGTTTCTTAACCTTAGGTACAGTGGCTGGCTGTACTCTGTTTCTGTCAAGTGTGCTTCCTTGGCATATGTGGCTACTGAGGTTGTCATGATGTAGATGCTGGTTGTCAGATGCTGAAATGTATTGTAAAACAACATTTTTAGGCATGCTCCTCCCCCAGTCCTGGCCTGTTGTACCAGCTCTCTCATTCGACTCCCACATCAAAGATATCACAAAAATAGCATTTTTCCACCTTCGCAAAAACGCAAAGATTCGTCCTTTGCTAAATATGGCTGATGCCGAAACCCTAATACACGCTTTTGTCTCAAGACTCGATTATTGTAACGTGTTATTTTCTGGCCTACCTAATTGCAGTATTAAAAACCTTCAACTTGTACAAAATGTTGCTGCCAGAATATTAACCAGAACTAGAAAATTTGACCACATTACACCCGCTTGACCTCCCTTCATTGGCTTCCAATACAAGCCAGGTCTGACTTTAAGGTGCTTCTGTTAACATACAAATCTTTACATGGGCTTGCACCGTCATATTTATGCGACATTATTATGCCTTATGTTCTCCCTCGTGTCCTCCGATAGCAGGATGCTGGTTACCTTACTGTTCCTAAAATCAAGAAAAAATCAGCTGGTAGTAGAACATTCTCCTACCGAGCTCCCTATCTCTGGAACAAGCTCCCTCTTACGATTAGGGAAGCTAATTCTGTAGAAATCTTCAAATCCAAACTCAAAACCTATTTATTCTCACTGTCATACGACCGACCATCTCTTACCTTAGTTTAGACAGTATTAACATAGAAATCTGCCGTTGGGAACCCAGTGTAGGGCTTCCTCCTGGTTACTGCATGTCTAATCATTCTCTGTCTGCTGTCTGTATGAGGCTGAATATGTCTACCCGAGTGTACGGGTCTTGCTTAGCTCGTCTGTGTGTGTGTGTGGCTGTCTGTTCTCTTTCTCAGACACCTGTGCAGTGTTTCCTACCAGGCAGTGGATGTGGGTGCTGCCCTTGCTCCTATGGTCGTTAGTGCTGGCCTTTGTCCCATCTCTGATGCTGTTTCTATCTGGCTGTAAATCACGAGCGCTGCCCTTGTTTCTGCAGACATCATCGCCAACCATGCCCCCATCCCTCTGCCTCTTTCGCCTCATCTGTTTCTTATATCACTGTCACTCCCACTGCCTATGTTACCGTCCATTCCATTGTTTGTCCCGGCAGCTATTGCACGCTCAGCCGTCCCGGTGGGATCCCTCTTTGACTTGGCCCGCCCAAGGTTTCTTCCATTTTTTTTCCCTCTTAAGGTTTTCTTGGACGTTTTTCCTTGTTTGCTTTGAGGGTCTAAGGTTGGTGGTGCCGGGTAGGTTAGGCTTTGTAGAATAGGTTTAATTTTTTATTTATTTTAACCTTTATCTAACCAGGCAGGTCACTTAAGAACAAATTCTTATTTACAAGGACAGCCGGGGACCAGCTCCAGTTCTGAGGCCAATGGCGGACATGCATGTCTTTTGGTGTGGGAGGAAACCGGAGTACCCGGAGGAAACCCATGCGAACACGGGGAGAACATGCAAACTCCACACAGAGAGGCCCAGGCTGTGAGGCGACAGTGCTATCCACTACACCACCACCTAGGCTTGGTAAGTCCTGCTAAAAAATGTCTATTGTGTGTCTTGTGCTTTGTTTTCCCTGTGTTTGTCTTACATTATTTTGTAATTCTGTTGATTGTTGTTGAGTGAGATCTAGTTTGACTCATTTTCTGTAAAGTCCTTTGAGACATGCTTGTGATAAAAGGCTATACAAATAAATGAACTTGAACTTGTACCAAGTGAGGTAATGAGAGCACTAATAAAGGTATGGTTTCCCTTTTTTCCCACAATCATGGGTATAGCATTACTGTCATGTCCTACAACAACAACTGAATAAGATGTTTGTTGGGTGTCTGTGCAGAGTTGCCATTCTAGAACTGCCTCCAGAGGAAGGTCTCACTCCTGTACAAACTGTTATAAAGGTAAATTCCGTGTTGGGCAGAGTAATATTGGCTTTAGCTGTCTAAGGTAATTGTAACATTTGTGGTACTATGTGGCACACTGATTAATTCGTTTTTTTATTTCTTCTTTTTAGAATGCTAGCTGCTGTTTTGCCTGTGGTAGTTATTTATGCATTTGTGTCAGGAAATTCATTGTATTTGACACATTTGCTACCAGGGTCATCAAAACCAACTGCCTGTGTACAATATTTCCCTCCCCCTCTTGCAGTCGGGCCTGCCTGGAAGGGGGGCTGTCGTCCGGTGTGGGGCTATGGTATAGGCTGAACTCATTCCCCTTTGCATGGTTGTTTGTATTTATATTTGCCATTTTTCACTGTGCATTATTTCCCTTCATTTGCAGTGTGTCACTCCCGGAAGAGTTCCCCCTTAACTTCCCCCATTGGCCGGCTTGCCCTCCCCTCCTGGTTGGTACCAGTCAGCCAGTTCCACCTTTTTTATTTTATTTTTTTATCAGGGTATCCGCGGGGTCTTGAAAAGTATTAAAAGTTGATAAATCAATTTTGGGAAAATTAAGACCCTTAAAAAGTATTAAAAAGTCTTATCACGATTTTATGAGGTCTTACATTTTGTAGGTATTTTTCGGAATTAGACTCTGTCCAAAGAGTTTGAGTCCTAAAAACTTTTCGTAAAACTGCGTGAATTTATTAGTTTTATTAAAAAACAAAGATGAACCGGAAACATTAACGTAATGCATAATCCCGAGGTTATGTCACATGACGCCCTCAGCGCGAAAGGCGAAAGAGAAGGCTGGAATGGCGGACAGCGCGTGGAAAACGTATTTCTTTAAACGTAACGTATTTCTGTTGTATGATAGTGGTTATTGCCCTGTTTTCTTTTTATATATATTGTTTTAAAATTTGTGAAGCACTCTGTGCATTCGTGCTGCGAATGGTGCTATAGAAATAAAGTTGTACTTACTTTAGTCTTTATCGCAAACTAAAACTGTTAAGTTAAAGGTGTTACTGATGTCAACGGTTACAGCTCAAAGTGGCAGTGAGGTCTTAAAAAACATTGACAAGGTCTTTTAAAAGTCTTAAAAAGGTATTGAAATTAACCTCAAGATTCCTGCATATACCCTGTTTATATTAGTAGCCATTTTAGGTTTTGATAGTTTTTTAAGTACTGTTAATAAATCTTGTATTTTATTACTAATCTTGGTCTTTTTCCAGGCTCCAGTCAGTTCTATTTATTAACAAATAAAGCAAACCTTTTTTCTACTGCCTGCTGATTTTTTCTTGACGACTGATGTATCTTATCCATACAAATGATCTTCCCTCAATATTGACCTAAACAAAGGCATGTATGTTCGCAAATGACACAACAGTTACTTCTATAGGTGAGACAAGAAATCAGGTCCAACAATATCTCAATACTGATTTAAAAGCCATTACAAATTTGGTGAAATTGAATAGTAGACTATTAAATGCAAACAAATGCATATTAATATGCACATCAAGAAAAAAGGAATGCCACTGAGTTTAGCAGCTGATGGCATTCAAATTGAAGAAGTCAGAGGCTAAATTATTGGGAATCGCAGTACAAAATAACTTATGGACAACACATAACTAATATCTGTAAAAAAGTGAAGAGCTGCTGGGATGATGAGACGAATAGCAGGTAATCTTCCAAAAGATGTAAAACTGTGCCACAGTGAAATCTATGGTCAAATCAATTGTGTCAGTGTGGGGAAATGCAAACAAAAAAGAAATGAGCAGACTGCACACAAACACTCACACCTATGGGCAATTTAGAGTCTTCAGTTCACCTGACCTGCATGTCTTTGGACTGTGGGAGGAAATCGGAGCACCTGGAGGAAACCCACGCGAACACGGGGAGAACATGCAAACTCCACACAGAAAGGACCGGGATGGAGATTCGAACCCACGACCTTCTTGCTGTGAGGCAACAGTACTACCCACTGAGCAACCTTTCCATGCCACGTTAGGATGGCCTACAGTGGAAGAATTGGTCAAGGAACAATCATTAAAATTACTGCAAAAAATGTCCTTACTTACAGTATAAAAGTGATGTAATTCTGTACCAAGTCATATTTAACAACAGGTTGGGTTCATTGGGGAGCAATCTTATCAAATGGAGGTTGTGGTCTAATGGGTATCTATTTTGGGGTCCTTGATTTGAAAATGTTAGGGAACCCCTGCTGTGAAATACTGGTCATTTGGGTGTAAAAGCTCCAATAAACAATCTATGTATCCACATTCAGTCCCTTATTTATTATCACTGGAGCAACTCCAGGCAATCAGAGTGACGTTGTATATTAGAGTTTCTTCTGGTTTCTAGCCTGTGTTCACAGATACTGATCTGGCTGCACCAGGGTTTTTAAACTGGTGGGAATTAGGACCCAGGGATGACTAGGCTCTGGCAGGGGACAGTGGAGTGTGTGTGTATTTGAAAGAGAGAAAAAATCACACAACACAATGTGTGACAGTCACTGCCATACACAGCACAGGACAGCAAGAGAGATACAGGAGGAGGGGTGGGGAGAGAGAGGAAGCATCGCCTCTGCACCATCCAAAATGATCATGGGAGCAGTGATCAGCAGTTCTTTAATTAGTGCTGTATGTGTGTGATCAGCATAGTCCATACACCTTGGAGAGTCTCTCTGCAAAAGATCTAATCCTCATCCACTGGGCTAACTGGACTTGGTAACATGGATATCCAGATGGGCTACTAAATGTTTTAAATGGAGAAAAGTTCAACCTTGGCTACCTCTGGTTTGGGCCTGCAAAAAGCATATTTGGGGTTTTAACATGAGCTTTTGTCAAGTCAGAAGAATAACCTGACTTCTCTGAACTGTGCCAGATACACAGACAGTGGATCATGGGTAGGTAATCCTTTACACATTGACTTTTTATGCTGTGAATGTTTTTTGATTTTAGGTGATGAAAACCTACACACTGAACATCTGAAGGTGCCAAAAATGATTTCAAATCAAGCAATCAAGCAATCAATCAGTTACTATTATCTGTTACACCATTATATAGATATGATCAACTTCAGGTAATGATTTCCCATTTTGGAACTGAACTTGTATTCCCTCTTCTCTAGTATTAGATACACTACTGCTAGGCATGTAGTGGGGCTCCAGAAAAGGAGAGTAGAAGAGACCATGGTGATATGAACCTTTATAACAAAATAGATTATTCAAATCATATCAGGTTATTACAAAGCAAGGTGGTGAAAATATTGTTCTGCAAGACACATAGGCTTTGAACATTATTTCCCTCCCAGTGTTAAGTACAAACAAGAAGACACTTCAGAGTAGTTGATACTAGCGTTTCTTATCTTAGTATTTACAGTTGCCTATAATGTGTTGTGTAAAAAAAAAAAGGAATACATTTGTGCAAACAAAAGTAACTATTTTAATAACTGATTTAGTATTTTAGAAGTATTGATTTGTCAAGAACATAGTTTGCGTAAATAGTCTGTTCAGAACTTTTAAAGGCAGAATAGGTGATAGCTTTGATTGCTTTTGAGGTTGACAGTGGCTTGATACTGTGACAGAAAGGACAGACTTGCATATCCCCATATTAATGGGTATAAAACACGACACTTTACTTTTGGCCTCATGCCCTACACCACCTAACATGCTCATTTGCTTTTATCTACTTATAACAGTTGTCCCTTGGTTATCTCATGCACTATTCCAAATTATCAGAACTCAATTGTTCATGTAAAGCCAACCAAGTTTTGTTAGGTTTTGTTCAAATGTGGCCCAGATGATAGCAATAATATTCTTTGGGTTGGCTGAGGGGCCCAGTCTATATAGGATATTATCTAAATGAAATCAGTTATTAGTACATTTTTTTATTCATTTTATTTTACTCCTGGTTCATGGATCATCATTTCTCTATTAGATATTCTTTCAATGTCGGGCCCTCATTATGAAATTACATCTCAGAATGTCTAAAAAAAGGGAATTGGCAACGAATGACTGCTTTATGAATCAAACATAATTTATTGGGCAGCATTTGGACCTGGAACAAAAGCAGTTTGGAAAACCTCAGCCACGATGGCTGGTAGCTCAGACTCTGGAGCTGACCATCGCATCATTGTCTTCACAGCTCTTATCTTTAGTCCACACAAACAGTGTAGGATGGACCTCACTGGAAGATAATGCTGCTTTCACATTCATTACTGTATTTTACAGTAAATGGTTTCAAATTTACCCTCAAATCTATCTGTTTAGGAAACATTTTCTATCAGAACTTGGTAGTCAGCTAAAATCTGACTGCAATATATTTTTCAATTAATGTACATCATATTAAATTACCAGGGCAACTGCATCATCAGTATTCAACCTTCTCAGAGTCCCTCAGACTGCAGCATACTTTTAAAGCATATCAAACCATTTCCTCATATACTGTTACACTGGTAGAGGTGATGACAACATACATTTCACACAGATGGAAAAAGCTTTAAAAATGTATTGATCTTCATTACAATGTTTACTGTCTTAAATTCAGAATTCATTGTTTTCTGTCTCTTCAACATAGGACATCCAGATTGATGACATCTAAGATAAGAATGGAGGAAGGTGGACTGGCAACTTGTAAATGAATAATGGAGCATAAGTCTGGTCCGATGATAGCCTCTGTGCCAAATCACACAGTGCCAAATCTCACAACTGCCCTATGGGGACCCAATCCTACAGTTCCTGCCAATGTGGGTGTGGTCACAAGCTCCCAGTCACAGATCCAAGACCTTATTGGGTTGTTCTGCATGGTGACCCTTAACCTCATTGCTTTACTGGCCAACACCGGAGTAATGGTGGCCATTGCTCGTGCCCCTCACCTGAAGAGGTTTGCCTTTGTGTGTCATCTCTGTGCAGTGGACCTGCTATGTGCCATCCTCCTCATGCCTTTGGGCATCATATCCAGCTCACCGTTTTTTGGCACTGTGGTGTTCACTGTTCTGGAGTGCCAGGTTTACATCTTTCTCAATGTGTTCCTCATCTGTCTGTCCATTCTCACGATCACAGCCATCAGTGTTGAGCGTTACTTCTATATTGTACACCCCATGCGTTATGAGGTCAAGATGAGCATCAACCTCGCCATCGGTGTTATGTTCTTCATCTGGGTTAAATCTGTGCTGTTGGCTTTGGTCACGCTGTTTGGGTGGCCAGCTTATGGTAACCAGAGCTCTATTGCAGCAGCCCACTGTTCTCTCCACTGGAGCCACAGTCGTCTGAGAAGAGTGTTTGCGGTGCTCTTCAGTGTGGTATGTTTCCTGGTGCCCGCAATGGTTATCTTTGCTGTTTACTGTGCCGTGTACAAGGTAGCACGTTCAGCAGCCCTCCAGCAAGTCCCTGCTGTGCCCACATGGGCAAACGCAAACCCCACCAAGAATCGCTCTGACTCCATCAACAGCCAGACCACTATGATCACTACCAATCGCAGCCTGCCCCAAAGACTCTCCCCAGAGAGGGCCTTCAGTGGAGGCAAAGCTGCCCTTACCTTGGTACTCATTGTGGGCCAGTTCTTGCTCTGTTGGTTGCCCTACTTCATCTTCCACCTGCAAATGTCTCTTAGCGCCTCCATGCAGAGCCCTGGGAACTTAGAGGAGGCAGTCACCTGGCTGGCCTACTCCTCCTTTGCGGTTAACCCATTCTTCTATGGCCTATTGAACAGGCAGATCAGAGAGGAGCTGGTAAAGTTCAGACGCTGCTGCTTGACCCAGCCTGTGGAGTTTGGGGCGTCCAGCCACGAGGGCTCCCTTCAGGAGAACTTCCTCCAGTTCATCCAGAGGACCAGCAGCACAGCTGAAACCCGCTCCAGCTGTGCCAACTCCAGTCCCAGAAACACTATGCACCAGGGAGTTAAGATCCCTGGACAAATACCTGAGGAACATACATAGACTCTGGCAAACATGAGTTATGGACTAGAGTGCTAATATGGGTCATGTCAGCTTTCTGTTCTCATAAGCTATGTTCCCTAAATGCCCTTTGAGTCAGTGCTCACTGCCTCTTATTGTTTATTTGCATGGGCTCCATTCAGGAATGGTTTCTCACTTCAGGTCGAGGTGGTATTGCCGTAATGTAAAATATTGAATTAATGAGACAGAATTCACTAGTGTCTATTTCCCCCCACTTATTTTAGAAATGTGTTTTGTATGTTCTATAAATTTGTGCATTCTGGAATATAACTAAAATAACTTGGACGTGGTTGGATGGACGTATTTGTAAATGGTTTGTTGTATCCAATTAGGAACAATTTGTATGCCATATGAATATAAGCTGGTCTAGTTTACACAGTCTCTTTTTCATTCTAATAACAATATATATTTAAATTAAGGTTATGTTGGTGACTGACACTGTGAACATTGTAAACTCTTGGATATTGTAAGTGTTGCTAGACTATGGTCTGCTATTACTCATCAAAGCAGGGAATAACTGTAACAACAAACTTCCACATATGTCACTAAAATACCCAATCAGAGCACTAACACGAAGGCCTCAGCAGTGTGAGAAAATACCATGAATCTGAGGGACAATGTCCCCATGTGCAACAGAGATATGCTGATAGATGGCGTAGGCTATGTCGTCTATCCCTGTCGTCATGGAAATTGAGTGAGCCTGTGACTCACATAGCAACAAGGTCCTTTCGGCTGGATGCATGCTTAGCTTTAGATCCTTATTGGAGACTACTGAATCAGGCTCAGGCCTGCTCTTCACACGAGGACAGATTAAACATGGCCTATACTGTACGTTGAGATAGAGGCTCATTAACATGTGAATAGAGGGTGTGGGTATAGCTAGTGCAAAGCTCCTTTCTGTTCTGACCCTGAGAATATGAACTGCTATAGTGACATGGTTACAGTGAGGCAGAGATAGTGAATTTACAATGGAAATCATTACTGGGCATTGATAATGCACTGAGAGTGATAACAAAGTGCCATTTTATGACCAACTGCTGTTTGTGTTGGTCTTTCACAAACAGTCAGAATAGGGTTACAGCAAATAATGGCAAGCAACATTTTGCTGTATGCCTATCACCATCTAACTGGAGTATATACCACTCTTACACAACTGTGGTCGTACAGTATATCTAATACTTTGAGCTGCATATATAGCTACCATATGCATTAGCTACCTGGAGCTACAAGGAGGATGTAGATGCTGCACAAATGCACACAGTACATTAACATGCTTGCTGTGGGATTTTCCTATCCACACAAATACAATGAGATAAAACCCATCCCTGTCATTCTGGATTACTAATCTCTATACCCCCGCATCTGTATGTCTCTCTCTGTCTCCTCATTTAATTATCAGACTTCCCAAATGTCTAGCCATTAAATTAATGAGATTGAGATTCCATACACCAAAGGCACAATATTCACGTTATTAATCTGGTGTTTCAGCATTCCAGAGACAATAGGTACTGACGTCCTAAAATGCAGGGCAAACCACCACATACAGACTAAATAAAACAAACAACAAGGGAATAAACTATTTCTCAAGCTTGCATGTTGAAATTCACAAACTGTACTGTCCATGCAATGATCAGAACAGGATTTGACAAAAAAATCAAGTGGATTTAGATCCATGCTGAAGATTAAACAGCACTGAGTACAGATGGTGCACAGTCTAGATCACCACCACGTCTCCTCTCATGGCCGGTCCAGTGGAGTTTTCATCCTATTTCGCCCAAGAGGAACATTCAGAACATTGTCACCTCTGTATTCTCACCCAGAGTCCAGACAGGATGTCTAATAAAAACAGATTAGACAGACGGAACATCTGGAAGGGCAGGTGTGACTGTCAGAACACAGCGCTCCGATTTCCCCACTCAAATCCAACTAAGCTAAGTTCCTTAGAAGTACAGTTCACAATAACACACCAGTTTGTTCGTCTATCAGACCAACACAAATATCTAGCAGACATGGGCACTACACCAGAAGTGCTAGTCTGGGTCACCTTGCCCTGCCCATGCCGAGAACCAACCTACTCAAATCCACAGTAATGTTTAGAGCTGCCACACTATGGAACACATTACCATGTTACATTGTTGCCAAGGCCAATAATAAATTCACCTTCAAAAGACTAGTACGCAGGTTCTACAGTTTTGGAACAGGTACCAAGATGATTTGATTAGTATTACACGTACGCACGCACACGCACATACACAAACACATAGGCTACACGAACTTACAACTCATTTGACCCCAGTCTTGAGGAATGACATTAAACCTTGGACCTCATTAGTTTTGTTTTATCTGTTATCATCTTTATTTCAATTTTTTTGAGAACTTATTTGTTCTCACATAAAATGTATTCAATATACTCTAGCTTTTATACTACATTGTATTGTCCTGTTTTTTGTTGTTTGTTGATCCCTTTTATTGACATATGTACACTTTTTTATTCTATATTCTTATTCTGTGTTGTCAATATATGTTTTGATGTGTGTTATGTTATGTTTTTTTTTTTGTTTTTTTGGACCCCAGGAAGATTAGTCGGCGTCCTGGCGCTCAGCTAATGGGGATCCAAATAAATAAATAAATAAGCTGTGTATGGGTAAATGGAAAAGGGTAGAGAAGTTTTTTTTTCTAGTATCTTTTTTGGATTTTGTGCGTTAGTTTAGAGCAAGGATTTGCCTGTCTCTTTGCAGACATGCATAATTCTACTAAATATAATTCCAGATGTCTGTGACCTGATTGCGGTTTATACATAGTACAGGCCAGGCCATAGAGGACAGCAGCAGGCGTTTTGATTGTCTGCTGCAGAGTGTTGTTACACAACTATTACAATCTCATCAGGCTGAGTAGCAGCACTGGACAGAGCACTCTCTCCAATGTCAGGAGGTGTCAAAGGCCTAAACGCACGCACACACACGTAAAAGTGTTTTATAGTCATGTCTCTGTTTCTCATACACATTAACATGCAAGACAACACAAACGCTCTTGTACTTCTCTCTGCATCTCTGCAGTTGTCAAGGAAATTAAGGTCAAGTCAAGGAGTCTTTTAGGTGTGTCAGAGAGCCAGTAAAGCCTATCTGGTTTGAGTGTAATCACCAACAGGATCAAGAGGAGTCGGTTGAGGACCACAATGCATGGAAAAGAGAGCGCAAGAGAGATTTGTGTCTTTCAGTCAGGTCACACCAGAGGACAAGCTTATTGATGAAATAAACATGTCCACTGCCCTCTTCTCGACCTGTGACCTAGATATTTCGGTTTTATAAACAAAACACAAAAATACTCCAAAACAGTGATATGGCATACACAGTGTTCAGTTTTTACTTTATTCACTGTTCACATTTTTTTTAAGCATTACAACAATGGTAACCTAGAGGATAGAAAAGCAGGCTTGTGGCTTGCTCTCCCCTCCCTCAACAACTATGTGCCCTTGAGCAAGCGCTGCTCCAGTGAAGCTGATCAGTGGCCAACAGTAGAAGACTGTTGTACCAGGCAGCTCCCGGGTGTGAATGTGTGTGGCTGTGTAAATGTGAAGCAGGGCTTTGTTGGAAAAGAGCACGCATGCTCAGCTGGCTTTCTCAGGATAAATATTTTCATGACTTTTACTGCAGGGCAATGTGTGCTGCTCCTCACATTGTAGAATTTGTGAAAGCTTTGGAATTCGGCAATACCATTTCCCAGAGTGGCACATTTCATTGTGATAAGTAAAACTTGTCTGTCAATACTATTTAAGCTCTCACTCTAATGAAAGCTATTGATATTGTGAGTATTACAGCATATTTTGCATATCATAACAAAAAGTATACAGCAACCTTTTGTATCACACTGAACTATACTGTACAAACAGTTTCCAGTAGATGGAACATTAGCTGTTAGGAGAGCACCAATGCTTACATTTTGGCGGGCAGACTGCTGTGTCCAAGTCAGTCTGCTGATTCAGAAAGCCCTGAGGGAGCCAGGCTGCCTGCAGGACCAAATTTGGAGAAAGTGAACATTCAGAGCTTTTAATTTAGTTGGGATAGTTTTATGTTGCTTTCATCACCTAAAGATCCCTTTTAAATTGTATGATTTTTAAAATGTCAATAAAGAATCAGTTGTTTTGGTGTAATTGATTTTTTTATTACATTCTATTAAATTAAAATTTTATTAGAATTATTATTCTATTTAGTCAGAAGATATGTCAGATGTAACTAAACTAGCATCAGTTAAATAGAGAGTCTGTCAAGCTCAGACACAATCACTGGGGCTCTCCATCACCATGGTTTCCACACACATCATTAATCATCACAGCTATTCAGACCACTCCACTACCGCTACAAAAATCAGGCATCACCGCAAGCATCAGGAGAAATTGAGCAGTTTAGGCTATTTGTGAGTGGCCAATTAATCTGATTTTCTCATGCCATTTGGCATGAGATAAATACAGAGGATTTATACAAAATAACTACACAGACAAACCATGGCCAACAGAGTGCGCTATACACCAATGAATTCCCTTCCCTCCCCTTGGTTTGGACATCTCTGAACAGGCCACTTCTTGGAATTTTCAACAAACAGAGCAATACTTGTTGTCTAAATGTCTATTTATGTTCTTTTCAATGTGTGAATGACGTCTCAAATGAGGCACATGAGATATTTGAATCAGATAGCTTTCTGTTTGTGGAAGGCCTGCTTAATGGCCAGGTACATCTTAATGCACTAAGAATTTGCCTGGGTGAGTTGTGTAAAAGACGTAAATAAAATAAACAGCATCTTAACAAGCACAATAGAAGGAGACAAGTGACTTTACGCAATATACACAATCCAAAGATGTGCAGTGTGCATGGACATACATTGTAATGTGATGCAAATATCAGCAGTAAAATGTAAAGGTTCAGTAGCAGACTTGGTGACAAGGTAGGGCAGATGTAATTGATGGGTGAGGGGAGAATTCTTGTGTGTATAGGGGGCGCTCAGGCTGGTGCCTGGTTAGTGAGGATCAGCATTGGGAAAGAAACTATCCTGGTGCTGTGGTGCATGTGTACCTTGAAAACTGATAGCAAACATGCCGTGTACCAAACAGTGATGCAAACCATTAGGGAGTAAATTTTTATAAAGAGCAATATTTGTGCATTCCTAGCCTATATTTGTGGTTTTACTTCATTTTGCATATGCAAAATACATCAGTTGATCACACTATAAAAACAGTCTGAACCACAACCAAAAGCACTTTATTTCCAAGAATTCGTCATGGTGACATCTCATGTAGTGACATCATCTCATACTGGCACACTGGGGACAACAGGACCTCACATTCAGTGCATAAGGACAGTGCAGGGCATACAACAGACAGTAGATTATATATATCACTCATGATATACATGTATACATTTATACATTCATACATTCTATCACTATGTGCATTCAGGTAGTGACATACTGTATAATAAGTTACAGCCACAGGTAAGAGTCCAGCATGCAGAGCAATGCAGAGGACCAACATACTGAGAGACAGTTGTTCTGAGTAGGATGGGAATGCATGAAATAGTTCCAAGCATTGTGGAGCATGTATGCGTATAGGAAGGTTTGTGTTGGCATTAGTGCAAGTTGTGCAAACAGCACTAGGTAATGATAATATGTACAGTGTGCACAGAATACATGCAAGCATTACGTGTAGTGCAAGTTGTGCAAACAACACAATGTAACAATAAACAGAATGGACTAGAGTCACTAGACAGTAACAGGATGGGCTGAATACAACAGGAGTGGGACTGCAGTCACCTCCTACAGTGGGAGGTGGCGGTGGGGGCAGAGATCGTGTCGGTGTACAGGCGTAGAGCTCCAGCTGGGATGGAGGATTAGGGTGACAGCTCTTGGGAAGAAGCTTCTTAAAGTGACAGTGTCTTCATGATGCGAGGGCATTATCAATATAATCATAACGTACTTTCACAGATCACCATCACACCTCTGACATGTGTACCTACAACAGAGGAAGTGACAGGATAATTTTCCTCTGTTAGTGATGGCCAGCTCTTGCCGTGCATTTGGGCATTTCTCACACAGGTCTAAATGAGCCCTTTCGTTTAGCCTGTCACACGGAGAATGTCATGAATGATGGGCCTGTAAAAGCCAATAAAGGCATTCCTCAACAAGGGGCAAGGCAGTCAGTAGTCCACTATGTTCCACCAAGGTGTCAGTGACAGGCCTGCAGAGGCCGAGCAGTAGGACTGGTCTGTGGCCATCCTCCAGGCATGCCCTGCTCATCCTCCATTCTACCATTGTACTGAGGCACAAACACCATGACTAAGGAGGGCAAGCTAGCCGAGACACAGCTCAACATGGAGGAGCAGGAGGAGAGCACTCTGTGGTCCTCGCAGGGATTGCCACGCAAGAAAGCAGCAGGGGAACAGATGGAGGTAGAGGTGGAAGTACAACCTGAAGATCTGGATTCCACCCACAGAGACACAAGACCTCTGGTTCAGGACAGGGATCCCAAAGGAGTCAACAAGTGTCTGATGGTAACTAACGAGCACACGCACACGTGAGGTACCCAACACAAAACACACACAAACTTTAACATAGAACACACAGTGCTATAAAGTGTTAGTTTGGAGATGGAGAGAGTGAAAGGTCAGTCAAATTAATGCACTGATTGTGCATACTCTGCATACCACTCCTCCTGACTCCACTGAATTCCAGATAACAAAACTGAACTGAAGCAGAAATATATCTATGGTTACAGCCATGCATTGTTTTTTTGTTTTTTAAAGGCTGAGTTTATGAGAGAGGAATTTCGGTCATATCCATGATGATCATCATCATCATCATAATAATGATGATAAATATAACTTTAACATGAAGCTTGACATTTGTGAAGAATTTGCTCAAGTAAAAGCTTATGTCTGCCTTACAGCTCATGACTTTCATGGTGCTCATTTTTGTTCTCCAGTAGAAAGAGAGTCATCGTGGTATCATTAGTTGAATGTCAAAATGCAGCACAATACTGACCTCAGGTGGATATAATCATACTCACGGTTCTGTTTTTTGTTCCCCTGCATTTGATCCTCAGTGGTTCTCAATCTTTTTGGTTCATCATGACCCCTTAAAATGAAATGATGCCTACTCACAACCCCCATCACAGGCTGCATATGCAGTTCACCCAACAAATGATTTCCCCTTTTGAGGTAATTTCATTTGATTATCAGAGGAGGTCTAGAGGCAGACAATTATTCAGTAAAATTTGAGAAAAATCTGAAAACTTACATGACAATAAATGTGTATAGTAGAAATGTTTTTTTCCCTATTCCATAAATCATCTCGCAACCCCCCAAAATTATCTTGCGACCCCCTGGGGGGGTCCTGACCCCCAGTTTGGAAACCACTGCTATACGGTAAAATGTGTATCAAGTGATGTGAAAGTGCCATTGTTGGTGATGGAAACCCTTCTGTTAGTGCAATAGATTCATGTGCATCACACATCCTTCCTATATATCAAAGCTCCCAGTTCTCACTGCTATATTTTTACACACTTTAGAAAAATAGTCCCAGTCAACCATTCACTTAAGGTGTCCCTTTGTGTCTCTTGAGGTTAACTTTGAGGATGATAGCAGAGCCTCCTTCGGTGCGGAGCTTTGATAAGGTGTGGTTGTGGAGCCACGCCCTGTTTGAGGTGTCCAGACTGTGGTGCTACCGCCTCATCTCCCTCCTGCTGGCAGTGCCTGTGTCGCTGGCAGCAGGGCTCCTCTTCGCTGTCCTCAGCTGCCTTCACATCTGGTAAGATTATTGTTACATGACCATTTGGTAGATATGATGAACTTGAACACTACCGTTTGTTTACCACAAGATTATGTGGGAATACAGTAAACTTTCAACAGTATATGAGGTGGAATTGAACGATTACCACTGATTGCTAATGAAGTGATCTTATTTTGTATGCACTTCCCTGTATCTCCCCAGGTTGATCATGCCCTGTGTGCAGCTCTGTCTCATCAACATGCACTGGGTCCAGACTGTGTGGGGCAGCATGCTGAACATTGCCATCGGCCCCCTCTTTACCAGTATTGGAAAGTGCTGTGGTAGCATCACCATCCGTTTGGCTAGAGACTAATCCAGGGTGCCTCTGCCTGTCAGCCTGCCACCCAACTGCAACAGAGTCACTTAGCCGGGTTGGGAATTAATCAAGGATTAGAGATAGGGTACATGCTAATCCCTGACAAGTAGATTTCCATCTAAATCATGATTGTTGGTGATCTATTTTGTATTTTTGCTCACCTGTCATGATATTGACATGGTATAGCCATGTTGACTTTCAGATACCCAGCTGTCCCTGTTGTGAAAAGATTGTAGGAAATGATGATGATGTCCCCAGAGCAAGCATGTTCTGTGCAGTTAGGTGAGGCAAACAATACTAAAAATTGTTCAGTGCACAGTTATGGGAAATAGCTAAGATAGTATGCAAATTTGTACAAATTTGCAATTAAATTACAAAATGATCTACAGGGGAACCCAGGGCTGTAGGGCCTTGCATGGCTGATTGGTAATGCAGGCATGGCTAACAGGCATTAAGAGAGGCTAATAGTATTGCTAGCAAGTTAACTATACCCCACAAGTACCTGGATAGAACAGCGTGTATCTATGGGGAAGGCTGAAGAAGTGCTGGTAAATGTAAGCTAGGTGGAGGACACCAAAGCACTGGTTGTTTCCAATGTCTCAGTCTAAATCAGGGACAAAACACTGGCAGCATTCCCCTGGCCTAAAGAAATAACAGAATGTGTAATGATATTGTAAATATGTTCAATTAAACTACATTAATTAATTTACAGTTTGCTTGTCTGTCACTGATTACGATGTATTATGTTGTATGTGAGAATGAGGTTGACATGATTTAAATTCAGTCCAGTTCAAATGAAATCTCTCCTGCCCCACATTAAAGACTGAAACATTTGTTTGTAGTCAGGATTTAAAAGATGCCACGTTAAAGGAAATCATCAAGAACTAGAGACCTATCATAAAAACAAACAGCAGCAATAACAATGGTGCAGCAAGAGATTAGATTATCCACAGTCTAATCAAATCCAATTCAAATCAAAGTCACAAGGTGCATGGTGCAAAAAGCAAATTTCTGCATTTTCTCTGCTTTAATTAAATTAAATTATATATATAAACATTTATTAAAAAATGAGAGTAACCTCTCTTTTTCAGATACAATGCAAACAAGCGAAAGGGTACATCAATACAAGTATGAAAGAAACAATATAAATGTTTAATACATCAATATGAAGTATTCATGAATGATTGAAATATTTTACTTGAATCAAGCATTTTTGCTTTTTAACATGCACAAACCCATATGAGTTTATGAATTGTCCCAGTTCTGATTCTCAGCTAATATTCAAGGTCTACACTACAAGTTAACTTTGTTTAACTTTTTGTTAATGATTCATAAACAGCTTATAAATATCTCATAAGTTGCTTATACATTGTTTACAAGTATTTTTATCAAGTTGTAATACTGTAGTTGTAATACTGTACCATCAACAGATGTTTTGGTCCCTCTGAAAGATAATGAAGGGGGCAAAACACAGTAAAGAGACATTATAGATGTTTCATCCCCAATTGAAAACATATGAAAACATTTAGCCCTC
>OMLI01101344.1:0-20961 GCA_900302605.1 Rondeletia loricata
TTTAGATTCCGTGTTTACACGCCACTGCGCATGCGCCACTGAGACGCTGAGAAATTGAAATCAGACGGGTCCGTGAGCATGTAACCTGACTCAGTGGCGCATGCGCAGTGGCGTGTAAACACGGAATCTAAACATGTTTATTTCTTGGTTTGTGAGCACTATTGGAGAAAACCACCTTGCCAGGATAGTTCGTATGCGCTTACTTGTGTTGGACATAACAAAGACACAGCTATGGGAGCTGCTAAACACTCGTTTGGAATACAATGGATCTCAATGACTGGCCAACAGCCAAATTTCGGAACGCCGGTACTCCGCGAGAGAGGGTGAGTTGATCAAAACTCATGGCTGATTTACATCTCGACATAGACCAGGTCAACAATTAACCTGGGGTCTTAGCAGACCGGCCAATTCCTTTAATGCCTTTATGACTGGTAAAATTCCTGAAATGTAAATACGAATAAAATTCACTTGTCAATTTTAAGGGGGATGCT
This sequence comes from Rondeletia loricata, assembly GCA_900302605.1. Classification (NCBI taxonomy): domain Eukaryota; kingdom Metazoa; phylum Chordata; class Actinopteri; order Beryciformes; family Rondeletiidae; genus Rondeletia; species Rondeletia loricata. Next base: position 492 of record OMLI01101344.1, read on the forward strand.
GGATAACCCTAGAATACAGAATACATACAGAATGCATATATATGTATGTACATATATAGAATACATAGTGCTAAACTTGAAACCTTAAAACTGTGATACATGAAAGCCAACTGAATTGAATTGAAACCTTTATTTATTATGAGTTCAACAAAAAGGACTAAGACTGGATTTGACTAGAGATCTGTTCAGGGTCAAAAGCAAGTCTTTGTTTTGTCAGAATTAGTTGAAGGCAATGTTTGGACATCTAGGGCTGGTTTCCCAGACAGGGATTAAGTCTAGTCCTAGACTAAAGACTAAATTCAATGGAGATACCCATTGAAAAACATTCTTAGTCTAGGAGTAGGCATAATCCCTGTCCGGGAAACCAGCCTCTAGTCTTTCACGTCAGCTAAACAGTCCTGTAAAACAGCCAACATACCGGGATTAACAGAGAGATACAGCTGAATATCATCAGCATAACAATGAAGCGAGATGCTGTGTTGCTTAATTATATGGCCAAAAAGTAACATTGGTAAGTAAGTATTGGCCCAGGAATCAAGCCTTTAAAGCAAAGCTCCCTGCCATTTTCGACCTGGACCCTATTTTCCCATATTTTTCCATCATACCGATAGATTCTGACCAAAATAAAATGTTTCACTATAGAGTACGTACATCTTGTCCAATACAGTCCTAATGGACACTCAAAAAAATCGACCCCAAAAGCATCCAAAGTATGTCTTTTTCAACATATTGATTGCTTGCTCTGATCTTATCTAAAGTCATGCCTCTCATACAGGTTTGATACTACTTTGACCGTTGCTTTAGCACTTCCTCGTTTACCTTTTGCCGGCTGGCTGCGGCTGCCTGTCTACATGTGCAAGGGGCATGAAAGTTGTGAAGTTATGGATGAAGTGAAAATGAATGCATGTGGTGTAATTACAGAGTGAGTGTCAATGTGTTGAAAAAGCCATGCTTTGGGTGCTTTTGGGGTTGATTTTTTGAGTGTCCATTGGCCCTATAGGAATGTATTGGAGAGCTGCACACCCAGGCAAGCAAGACTTAAGTAGCTCTACAGTGAAAAAGGCCATGCCACATATAATCAATTAAATAGAAGAAACTTAATTACCAACAGACTTGAAGTTCTCTGTTTGACAGATGACTTGTCCAGCCCAGTTTCTAAATCTATCAATATCCTTCAAAAAATTACACATTTTGGGGTAAATGAATATAAAAATGAGAGGACATTTTTTGATTCTCCAGAGGACGCCCAGACCTTCTACGACCTCAAATGTCCTGCCCAGCAAAACGACATTTCATCCGACACCTAACAGTCTTTCATCATGCCATGAGTATCTCTTCTAATCAAGCCCACTGGATGAGGTTTAAACGGAACTATACCTGAACGATGTGCCTTGCGACATAAGCCATGCCCCACTATATTAACCCCTGTCTTACTGCCGGATCATTGACTGTATCCCTGGATTAGGTCATTGTATATATGCTGACTGTAGCCATGGATTGGCTTGTATATATTTCCAGGTAGACACTATGAGGCTAGGCTAACTCTGTTGTTCGCTTTGGTGATTGAACCCCTTTCAATTATTTTACGCTCCTCCCCCTTATTTCAGGGTATCCGGCAGCAGGGTATAGAACATCGTGTGTCTCTGTATGCGGATGACCTTTTACTTTATATTACAAATCCTGCGGCTGCTATTCCCACCATAATTTAAATTTTAGAAGAATTTGGCTCTTTTTCCGGTTATAAATACTATTTTCAGAAAAGCGAGTTTTTCCCAATTAATACATCAGCGTCACAACTGCAGCAGGCAGACATGCCTTTTCTCCTATCTCAATCAGGGTTCAAATATCTTGGGGTGAATATCACTCGATCTCATGCGGCCCTTTTTTCTGCAAATTTCACTCCCCTACTGTCTCAAACCAAATCCGATTTTCAGAGATGGAATAATTTACCTTTGACTCTAACTGGCAGAATTTATACTGTTAAAATGACCATTCTACCGAAATTTCTCGATCTATTCCAATTAATACCATTGTTTCTAAGTCATTTTTTCAGTCTTTAAACAAACAGATTTCTACATTTATTTGGGCTGCTGAACATCCAAGAATTTGTAGTATTGTTTTACAGGAATGCAAATTGGCTGGAGGTCTTGCTCTTCCAAATGTTTTATATTATTATTGGGAAGTTAATATTCATAAGTTACTATTTTGGTTCCACTCAACTAACACCCCCTGGTGTTCAGTTGAGGCTAAATCATGTACATCATCATCTCTCTCTGCACTCTTGTGTTCCTCATACCCAATTTATATATCCCAATACACAAAAAATCCAGTTGTTCTGTCCTCCCTCAAAATCTGGTTTCAATTTCGTCGCCATTTCAAATTCTCCTCTGCTTCAACTTTAGGTACCATCACTGTCGATCACTTATTCCCCCCTTCTTTTTTAGACCCTACCTTTTCCCTGTGGAAAAGGAAGGGAATTACTTGTTTTTGCGACCTTTACCAGGATAATATTTTTTCCACCTTTTCAACTCTGTCAAGCAAATATGATCTGCCATGTTCACATTACTATGTAACCACTCAATTTTCCTCATACCCTTCACTGCCAGCTTTACTGTTATGGAAGGAATTATTTAAATTTGAAGCTGATCAGAGATCACTCAGATCTATTTCTCCCTTATGTCACTTAATAAAATTACTCTCAAAGCTAAATCGGCTCGGGAAAAGGAAATGGGTGTTGAGCTTTCAGAAGATTGGTGGGCTGGGGCAATCGATAAGATTAGCTCTACTTCATGGGCATGACTGGGTCTCATACAGTTTAAGGTTCTACACAGGCTCCATTATTCCAAAGCCAGACTCAGAAATTTAACCCAATGTAGATGATGGATGTGATCAGTGTAGCCACGCCCCTGCCAACCTTAGTCATATGTTTTATTTTTGTCCCAAATTACGTTCATTTTGGGGCACGTTTTTTAGAACCCTATCTGACATTTTAGAAATTGAGTTGCAGCCGTGTCCCTTGATCGCCATTTTTGGAGTTCCTGAAGCCAATCTATATGTGCCTAATAAGCTATTAAGACATAATTGCATTTTCTTCTCTACTTGCACATAGGAGGATCCTTTTCTCTTGGAAGTCATCTAGTCCCCCATCAGCAGCATCTTGGCTAGAGGACATGTTTTCCCTCAAATTAGAGAAAATCTAAATCTCAGAGACTCTGTTGAAAATTGTATTGCCAGATGGCAACCTTTTCTATCCCACGTAAATAACCTCCAAAGGCTTCCACCAGTAGAGCAGATATGTGTCAGCAGTCCATTAAGGAGTCACACTTCATGTTATCACTGTGCCAGAGGGGGAAATCATCCTGGGTGCTGAGATGCTTTCAGAGCAGCGTTTTATGATTCAACGTGTAATGACAGACTCAGTGAGTTGGTGAGTTGGTGAGTTATGTCTGCTGTCGTGTCACAGAGATTGACTCATCAGATTTAAACGACTGCCGTCCATTCCTCTGCATTTCAAAAGTTTTATTTCGAGGGCTAGAAATGCATCTTACCTCTCTATGGAGAAATACCAGCTTAAAGCCAGTTAATGCTCGCTGTACTTGCTTCCTCTAGTATTTCCTCTTGGTGTCATATTTAATTACATGTTTTAAGGGGAATATCACTGAATTTCATTACAAAATATGAAGGGTTTAATTGCAAAATGATGTTTATCCATTAAATTTTTTATTTTTATTGTTATTCAGCAGACAGTGTTTTAGAAATATACATACCTGTAATTATATAATCTTAATTGTTACCATTTTGCAAGCACATTAATTAAGAATGTATCTGAAATAGTAATCCATTGCATGCTAAATATTATTTTTAAACCAATAATTTTGTGAGAACATGTATTCTCCACAATCTCTGTTTACCTTACCGGGTCATTCCTGGGCGAAGGGCCTGGTAAACTAAAGTTGACAAAGTGAGGGAAGGCAGCGTTTTCATCTGGGACAATCCGTTTTCTTGACCTGCTTGAGGCAACAGGTCACACAAGGTGAGAGTGTGAGGCCAGTGTGTGTGTGTGTGTGTGTGTGTGTGTGTGTGTGTAAAAATGAGCCAAAGACTTTATGTACTACTTCTTCCTTAAATTCCTCAATACTTTACAACTACCTGGCCTCATTTCCACCAGTTTAAAGGTGAAATAAGCCCCACAGCACAAAACAACCACAATATATCTGTGGGGGTTTGATAGGGTTGTTGATCAATACCAATGACTCAGCGATTACGTTGCCTGATGCTGAGATTTCTGGCTTTCAAAACTCATTTTCCGGCCTGTACCGTTTTGGAACAAAAGCTTCCTCCTACTCAATACATTTCGTCATCAAGCCAAAAATGCAAATGACAACGCAGTATTATTGCGCATTGTGATATATTACCTCTTCATGAGATGTTTCTGTTGGATCTCCGCTCTAATTAACTAGCTTACTCTATTATCTTTGTCAATTATAGCCTACTGTAAGCTGTGCCAGAGAGACGTCAATGTTGTTGCAATGCCTCCAGTCAATACTCGGGAAACTCGATCTACTCTCTCTCCCAAAGCTCAGAACCACAGAACCAAAGGACTAATTTGTGATATCACCAAGACACACGACCCGGAGCAGCTCCGGTGACTGTGAATAGGAAAATGACTCAGTGGACTCGGGATGGTTTTTGAGCTTTTCATAGCACTGACAACCGATCTGAACCCCCGCTGGGATTTTCCCTATCTTTATAAGAGCATGCCGGCATCATATGGTTATTTTCTCATCTTATAATGTTCACTTTTTAGCTCCCCAAAACTCTGAGTCTATTTATGTGACAGTGTTTAAGTATCGCACTGTTTCTCTCGCTGCTCCCAGCGATTATAAAACTGTTGAGGTGTGTCTGAAACGCCACCAAGAGTGTTCGGTGCGATGCGCTGATGGAGGTTGAGGTTTAGTCTTTAATGCCCCTTTAAAGCTGCACTATAGGTTTTGATGTAAAGATACACCTGTCTGAATCTCAAAGTGAGGCTGCAACAGAGAAGAGCGTCCCTTCTCTCCTAATTTAGACGCCATTGATTCGTCCTATTTGCCCAAATGAAATGTGTGTCGGGTATGGATATTTCACTCACAGGAAGTGCCAAATAAAAAATTGTTAAATACAAACTGTCTCCTAAACAGCAGTGAGCAGCGCTCCGTCCAGAGAAAGCTGGACTCACCAACATTCGATCTTTTCCTCTCTCGTCTCTTTAGTATCTTTGGTATAAAGCATCACAGACCGGCCGGGTCGGTGAACATGAGCGAGCTGTGTGCAGTTTACTGACGTCACCTTACTGGATTTGTCAGTTACCTCTCGCTGCCATTTGGAGCCGCCAACATGCAAAGTTACTTTAAGTCCCTAGTGAGTTTCCTTACAGCCTTTTTCAAGCTGTGACACTACAGTACACTGATGTACAGCCACATTTAAGGGTAATACCATTTCAATCAAGTTTTTTGCTCATCTTCACTTACTATCAAAGACTTGCTATCTACCTCTGACAACTTTATCTCCATCGTTTATCTCCAATTTCTTACATTGAAATGGATTTACAGAATAGTTCCAAAATGAATCTAAAAGACATACATCCTAGGAATAAAATGGTTTGGAGATCCAAAAATGATATGTGGACTGTCTTGCCAATTCCACCTAGATGATCAATACAGTAAAAGCATATCCCAATTCTGCTCTCACTGCTGGTAACTCTTCTGTAAAAATAACAACAACTAAGCTCCCATGTTGCAAGCAATTAGCTGCTCAAATTTAGAACGTAATTATACAAATCACCCACCAACAGAACACTCTTGGTGGCGTTTCAGACACACCTCAACAGTTTTATAATCACTGGGAGCAGCGAGAGAAACAGTGATACTTAAACACTGTCACATAAATAGACTCAGAGTTTTGGGGAGCTAAAAAGTGAACATGATAAGATGAGAAAATAACCATATGATGCCGGCATGCTCTTATAAAGATAGGGAAAATCCCAGCGGGGGTTCAGATCGGTTGTCAGTGCTATGAAATAAATCTCAGTGGAGTGGAAAAGCTCAAAAACCCTCCCGAGTCCACTGAGTCATTTTCCTATTCACAGTCAACGGAGCTGCTCCGGGTCGTGTGTCTTGGTGATATCACAAATTAGTCCTTTGGTTCTGTGGTTCTGAGCTTTGGGAGAGAGAGTAGATCGAGTTTCCCGAGTATTGACTGGAAAAACAGATCGTTCCAGTCCTCAGTTCTGATTGGCTTTGGGAGCGGCTGTCGCAAAGTCCCTGCTGCACAAACCACCCTTACTTGGACATCAGATTCAAGGACTCGGGTAAGACATGACATTGGTCTAAATTAGACATCATAGAGGCTTCATTTTTTACTCAAGATCTTGTCAAGAAATCCTTTTAAAACTGAACACTGCTGCTATTTCAATGCAAATCTCCATCCCAGGGTTTTCCTCAGGAGAGAGCAGACAGCTGAGGCATATTGATGCATTTGGGTGCTGTATTTTAATAACAAATCAAACACTTTCAAGGCCATCCATTCACTTTCAAAAACCTTTAGGGCTTATTTGTTTTTTCTCAAATCCACCAACTTTCAAGGACCGTGGGAACCCTGTTACAAATGTCTCAATGGAAAAATCCTTGTTAACTTGAGGGATTTATTATATTGTATACTACTGTAGTGTGAGATACCTTCAGGTAGGGAATACACGGAACTGGCGTGTGTGTGTGTGTGTGTGTGTGTTCGTCAGGCAGATGCAGCAGGCATACTTCACCAGTTTAAAGATGAAGCAGGCTCGCTGTTTGGCTTGTGGAGTTGATGCCGATGAGGCGAGTCTCAGAGACAAAGTCTTAAGAGACAAAGTGGTGTCGACTCACTGGAACGTGTTCATGACCACGTAGGTGTGAAGTCCGCTTTGGGAAAGGGTCCAAGTGGTTCTGTTGTGATGGACTGGCCGTGTGTGTAGGGGTCGGTACCGTCTAGATTTACGGCGGGAAAGAGCTCATCACATAAAACATACAATTTGGCTCCCAGATCGACACAATATAGTCTACCATTATAATAACACTACTAAACTCCTGAGCATTTTGGTATCAAACATGACTACCTAAGCCCCATGAAAAGATAAATAAATGTATTAATGTGATTAACTATTGTATAAAACATCACAGACACATGCAAAACAAGAGATACACATTAGAGTCAAACACAATGTGACACCCAAAGGTCCCGTGAGTCTGTATCAAAGATTCTTATGATTTTGGACACATTCCGATGTGTCTCATCTCAGACCTTCTGCCACCTCAAGGATTACCAGACACAGGGATGAGTCTTGCATCTTTAGCTGGGTCTGTCAGAGGCCAGAGCATTACTTAACCAACACATGCAATTCTGTTTCAACACTCACAGGCCAAAGAATAATCTGAATATTACATGAAAAATATGAATTATCCTTTAAGATTATGAATGTTGAGGAGAGGCATCAACGCCTCCCTGACAAAAAAACTAAAAACACAGACAGAATATATCATGTGCTGAAAATCAGTGAGATTTTATTTGCCCTGGGCTATGAGATACAACCACAAAGACACTGTGCAAAGAAAGCAAAGATGAAGTAACACTTACGGAGAGTCAGCTAGCACAGATCACACGTACAAAAAGGATATATCTGCAAGTGAACATATAGTATATTGCCAATTAAGTTCATGCTACAAACAACATAAAAGCCAATAATATGTGAGCTCAAAAATACGAAACAAATAAAAACACTTCAATCCATACGCATAAATCAATATACTGCATAACATATACTGTCAAATTCAATGTCGTTCAAAGTTGTTAGCTACATTTACTGCTCGTTAGATGCTGGTGGTATTCAATCAAACGAGTTTTTCCACAGATCCGTTTGTTCAAATCATACCGTGCTCACTAACGAGTCTCAGAAGGCCGAACGTTTTCTAAAATCAATCAAACCGACCTCTCCTTTCTGCGTCGGGAGATCATCACAGCAAAGTTCACATAGCAAGCACCGCTCTGACACACAACTTGAAAAAAGCATGACAAGATAAGATACGTGAAAGACATGGACTTACTTAAAAGATGTGCCAACTCTATAATGAAAGGTTACAACATTCTTTAAAAAGTCATTTAAAAAAAAAGAAGCATTTAGCGATTAGGGCCATGTCAAATAAACGTGTCGGTCATCAAGCATTGACTGAGATTGTCTTGTTGGCTGTAAAATATAGTATATGTATACATACATACTGTATATATTTGTCTTTATTCTCTCGAAATTGTACTGTCTCATTGTTATTTCTCCACGTTCCAACATATGGCACTGTCTGGTGAAGTTGAGTTGGACGTGCTTTGTAAAAGTTGCAAATCAATCCAAAATAAAAACTACCAGCTGCACCTCAAATGAATCTGGAAGGCCCTAGTCTATATGTTTTATCTCTATTCCAAATTATTTCAATTTGGATATTAATTTTGTAAAAGTGCAAGCAAGCAATTACAAATAAAGCAACAGCTGGTATACCATGACCGAATCTTCCCCATACAGAGTTTTAAATTTAGCATAGAGTTTAAAAATATACTATAAAATAAGATTCTTCCAATCTGGAATACACGCAGATCGGTATTGCTGGAGCTTATCCTCTCATTACTAACACATTTCCAAGCTGGCAGGGGAAGACCACACAATATGCACTACGGACAGCCAAAAAAATAAAAAATAAAAAAGCATAACCCGAACAACAGAATAATCGAAGATACTGTCCTTTTTGATAAGTGCAATAAAACATCTCATATCCTCTCATCCCCTTCCTCAGTCATCATCGCTCCTCTCTGACTGATCCTGCAGAGAGAGAGAGAGAGAGAGAGATATTGAGAGAGAGAGAGAAACAACAACAACAGTGTAATGAAGGTCCATCTTCCATAGAGAGAGCATCAACAGCATCAACACCTTGAAATGAGCGGGAGGACCGCAGAGGAAAGGAAGTCCGACGGTGAAGCCCTTTCCTTTCGTCCTCACCTGCTGTCTAGACTGTTGGGCTCCTGAGAAATACTTCTGCAGAGGCTGACGGGGCGAGCGGGCCGAGGGAGACGAGGACATTAGAGGAGCGTTTGAAGAACTTAAAATGCAGGAAGGGGAACTTAGTTTTTCAGGAAGGAGTGAGCGAGACTAGACTTCTACTTGACTAAACAGACAGTGCAGGGTATTTTACCACCGTGACGAATAGACGACGGAGAATTTATTCATTTATATTCAGAGTAACGCGGCTGTTGGCCACGCTCTGGTTAAGGTCTTATTTGGGTTAAGCTGTCCACATTAACCTTTAATACCCTGCAATTGAGTCTCCGTTTCCTGATTAAACCAGTTAACAGAATATTCCTGTCTACAGACAGAACGGTCCGTCAGCAAAGTATGAAAAGGTTCGGCCGCCAGCTCCCCCCTCCCTCTTTGACTGAGCAGTAGGTTACTTCTAACACAGAGGAAATAAACGATGATCCCAACAGTAAGTACTGCTCTCCGCCATGTTTTCTGTTGACATCAAAACGTACCCATAATGCTGTGCGAGTCTGCGTTTGCACCGACGGCGTAAACCAAAATGTCACAGTAACCTGTTTAATGTGGGAGTACCCAGGTTTCAGGGGTACGAGCTTACCCGGGTTTGTTTTTAACCCAGTTATGACGTTTACATGCATTGACCCAATGCTGGGTAACTTGAGTAAAACGGTAAGAACAGTAACCACCGTACATGTAAACGTGTCCAGTGACACTGTATGGAGTCAGTGGAAACGACCTGGAGCGAAATTGCAATACTACTTCGACATCATCAATCTTATAAACGTTCGATACTTTGACCAAACGTGTTCTGTACGACACCAGAGGACGTATATGAGTGGAGGACGGGTGGATTGTTTTTTTTCTTGTTTGCCATGCTCTCGTAATAGTATCACATTTGTAGATATTAAACTTAGTATTGGTATCAAAGTCAAAATTCTCATATCGTGACAACATTAACCTGGACACAGAAACAGACCTGGAATCTCAGAATATCACCCCGAGTTCAACAACCTCCCCAGTATTCATGTGGTGAGAAGTGCGAAATTTTAGCTGCAAACTGTGTTGACCGGTGAAGAATAACGTCATTAATTTTGTCACGCTCTCCTATGGCAATGTATGCGATCCCCAGGTCACGCCGATAAAGCGCCCACTGAATTGAATTGGAATCTAATCGAATCTCGAGAGAGAGAGAGAGAGAGAGAGAGAGAGAGAGAGAGAGAGAGAGAGAGAGAGAGAGAGAACAGGAAAATATCGATTTTGTGCACTATGCTTCTGTCAGATGAAAATACCTCTCTGATCTGAAATGGCGGCTCAATACGTGAATCAATAGGGTCAAGGTTTCCCTTACATGTACAGTATGGTAAGCAGAACAGGAGAGAGCAGAGAGGGGAGGAGAGGAGAGGAAACGAGACATCTAATAGGTGGTAATCACATAAAGATAGGTACATTAGGGGCGGTCGATACGGCCTAAATGTCCTACTCCATATTCCAGTGTGTGCTGGCAGCGAATGAGCTAATCTTGTTCTGTTAAGTCCAGAGAAGAGGAACAACACACAGTAAGGTGGGTAATACTGTACATATTATCTACGTCTCGTTTATTTCCCCCCAATAATGTTGCAATGCATGCCGTATATATATACTGTTGACAAAATGTACTTATTGTAAGTCGCTTTGGACAAAAGCGTCTGCTAAATGCCATAATGTAATGTAATGTAATATAACTCGTTTTTCGTTGTTTTTATAATACACGCTTCGTCAAACCTAGCTTAAAATGAACTGCTGTCCCTGCTAACAAAGAAAATAAAAAGACATGGATGTGACAGTAAAGTCTGTGAGGTGACATGTTTGTGAGGGATTATTTCCTGGAGGAGACTGCCATCTCTTCCTGTGGGTGTCAGGTGACTGACAGGAAGCAGAGCGTAACGTAACGCAGCGCTGATATGAAAACACTCAACTCAGCTCAATGAAATAAGGAGGAAACAGAAAGTCTGACCAAACCAAATTCTGGCTTCATGTTTCCTGTGATGGATTATCTCGCTCTGTGGAGCATTTTGCTCAATAATCTGACACACTGTTCTACACAAATGTTGTAGTGTGCCAGCCTAGGGACACCTCGAGAAAGCTGACACCTTATGAAAGCTGACAGTGTAAGGAGCCAATCGGTGTTCACGAATGTTCTATGCAGCTGCTGTGAAGCTTTTGTTCAGAAATGAAGAGGATGATGCTCAAGTGCTACCCAAGCTTAGTTATATCACACAAGTGGGTGTAGTCTGGGCATGAATGGCCCTTACTCAGACTGTACTCATGTAACTGCCCCTGTTAGCATTGTAAAACCTCTTTCTGTCCAAACACACTGGAAATTATCATGAGAAGAAGAGCTTCAAAGAAAATAATCTGTGGGAGCACGGCCATGGATCCCTCGCTCCCGCCCACTATTCCTAATGAACACTTGAGGAGTTGCTTAAGAAATCTGCAGAACAAATGCCCCAGAAGGCCATGCAGTAACGAGACAACATGCACCTGAGGTCTCCTGTCTGGACCAGACTGGACCAGACCAGGCCGGGGGACTAATTATGCATCAAGGGTGAATTCGGGTAAAATTGGGATTAGTCCATGTACATCTCCTTACAGTCTGTATTAGACTAAATGACCAACAGGTTGTTCCTCTATTACAGCACAATTTCCAAATGCAAACTGCCCATCTCTTCAGACGCCAAGCCTGCAGTACAGTATATACAGAGCTAGAGAAGTGAAAAGTCATTCTTTTATTTTTACACAGAGACGTTTTGACATGATGTGCTAGATCAGTGGTTTTCAATCCTGGTGCTCAGGACCCAGAGTACTGCTGGTTTTCTATCCTGCCAGCTAGTTAACTACAATTAATTGCATTCATCTTGCATCCCAGGTGTAAAATACTCCCGGATTAGACGGCTAGAATGAAAACAAGCAGGGCTGAGAGCCACTGTGCTCGACGAAGGCTGTCAACCTGCACTCGGCATGGTATTTCTACATGCTGCGGCTGCAGGTTGATCTCTGTGAAAAGAACATTAGGGATAGGTCGTTGCAGCCGTGGGTTTTCCCGAGCTGCGGTAGCTTACATTATTGGAACAGACAGAAGATATTTTGCAATTCATGCCAGTGTCATTTCCATATGTATTCATTTCCCTGTGTTCACCCAGAATTACATTCAAAACAGTGAAGTTTGCCCAAAGGTGAAGAGTTCGCTCTTTCCTGACTGGTGGATGACTGTGACAGTTATTTTTCCTGACAGACGTCCTGATAACACACTAAAACGCCTTGATGTGGAATGACCTACGTTGTCGTCCTGCTCGTCGTCGCTGTCGTCGTCGCTGACCACCGGCTTGGCCTTCCCGCGGCTTTGCCTCTTCTTGCCTTTGCTGTGGCTGCGCTCCTCTTTACTCAGCTTGATCTTAACCCGCACCGACTTGGCTGCATGAAGCACAGGGGGGGGAAAGCGAGAGGAATTTTAAAGCCATACTTCGTGATGAGTCAACCAAAGTCTTACATGTCTGGTTATGTTAAGTCAGAAAACATCTGATTACTTTTATGTCAATTTCCACCCAGACGCACTTGTGGGACTGGCTGTAGGAACATGAGTTAAAACTGTATTCATCATTCATGTGTGTTACCATCATATTTCCCACTTTTGCTGTACAGTTTGATTGATAGCAACTGTACTCCACACTGGTCCCGGTGTGTGTGTGTGTGTGTGTGTGTGTGTGTGTGTGTGTGTGTGTGTGTGTGTGTGTGTGTGTGTGTGTGTGTGTGTCCCGGAGGTGGGGTGTCTTACCCTCAGCCTCTGACTCTTCCTCGTCGTCGTCATCATCATCACTGTCCTCGTCGCTCTCCTCTTCCTTGGCAATCTTCTGCCTGGCGCTCTTGAACACAGACTGAAGCACAATGGAGTCTTCATATATCTGCAAAAGAAACAAGACAGGCAGGTTGGCATGAAAAGCTCCAGAAACAGCTCGGTCTGAGATGCAACAGGGTGGGGAAAAAGGAGAAAAGAGCTTGGTAGAAAAAAGAAGGAGAAGAACAAAGGAGTATGAGAACTTAAAGCTGCACTAGGAAAGGTTTTAATGTAAAAACACACCCGTCCTATCATCCTAAATCAAAAAGTAGGGCTGCTATAGAGAAGAGTGTCCCATTCCCCCTAGTTGAGACCCTGTAGATTTGCCCTATTTGCCCAAATGAAATTTTGGTGTCGGTGTACGGACGTTGGCAGGAAATCTTGTCTACACACATGAAGTGACAAATCAAAATTGTAAAAAAATTTTTTATCATGGGCTATTCTATTTTCTATATCTATTTTCATAAACCAAACGTTTGTTGTTCTCATGCTTAAAAAAAAAAAAGCCAAACACTACACCAGATGTTTTCACCGATTAGCACATCTTCAACCAGGGAGGAGGAACCAATCAGTGAAATCAGCTGGTGTAGTGTTTGGTAGGAATGAAAACCTGCACACGGTCTGGCACCCCTGGAGCAGAAAACTGATGAAGAGGAGAAAAGAAGTCCCGCAGGGTTTCTGACCTGGGATCCCTCCAGGTTAAAGGTCTGGGCGTTGTGACAGAGCAGCATCACGTCCTTCTCCAGGTCTCCCACATTCCTGTACTTATGGCTTCTCACACGTTCCTATTGACACAGAAAGACACTTAGAACGTTCTCAACATCCTATTACCAAAACGAACCCCAAAAAACGTTCTCTTATTACTACTAAAAAGCCTTTATGCTGCCTTCAGACTGTCGGCTGCATATTTCACATCAGGTTGTTTAGTAACAATATCAAAGTAGCAAATTTATGTAGCGCTGCAGATTAATCACACCATCTTCACCATCGCCATCATGTTCCTCATTCACATCAGTCTGGGTCATCGTCATCAACGTACCTTGATCTTCTTGAAGTCCACAGGTTTTCTGATCAGCTCATAGTATTCTGGGAGCTCCTTCCTGGATGGCAACTGGACAAAGACCTCGCTGAGTTGTCTTCCTGACCTGTTGATGAACAAATATATTCAATATTCCCGAAAAATGATATTTCTGGCACGAGGTCGGTCTGCCATATCCTTCAAATAACTGATACCCATCGTGTATAGTAATGTATTTCTCACATCACTTGTATGAACATGTCCTATTCAATTTCACTTAACTGCCAGAACACTTTCAAACCACCATGTAGCCACCGCTTCTGTGCATTTCAGATGGTTCATACTCCGACCGACAAGAGTCATCAATGAGAGTTCTGTCGTACGAATTAACAAGCAGAATCCTCAAGTCGTACACTGACTTTCACAACAAGTGTGTGTCACACTCCAAACATGCAATACGCCTCTTCATCTGTCATCACCAAGTCAGGACCAAACACAGCTTAGCAGTTACATAAACACTCAAACTTGCTAAAACAAAAGTGAAACGGTCATGTTTTATGTAACAGAAATTGCTTTCCTTGGTGTATTTACTGCAATTTGGCATCTTGACATGTATTCGGTTTTGTTTGTTTGTATCAAGATGGAAAATGCAGCACTATTAATAATTAAGTGTTTACGCTCGTGCCCAGGTGGGCTGTTTCAAAGTTAGAGAGGTAAACAAAAAGCAAACGAGTACATGAAGGAATTGCAATATGGTAACAATACTACAACAAACAAGCTCTCTGAGTAGAATGTTGAATGATAAGCAAGGGCACAGAGCTGTAATAGGGTAAGTCCTACAATGGTACAATCTCAGTGAGTTGTATTGGCTCCATAGTCTAAATACTTCAGATGTGAAAAATGGCTATGAGATCAAATACAGATTGCCAGCTTTAATTTGAGGGTATTTCAAGTGATATCAAATGAATAGTTCAAGAACTAAAGACCCTTTATACACAGACTAAAAGGTAACTTGTGGTCAGGTCTCCTTTCCAGCATTTTGTTTTTCAATGCATCTTTATTTGAGCTCTTTAATTCCTCTGAGACAGTATGTAGTACCCAGATGGCAAAATGAGTCCAAGTTAACGAGGATCTGAGCGATCAAACTATCTTTGAACCACCATGCTCCTGCAGCAGATTAGAGACTGACACGCTCCCTTTAACGGCTGTTCCTCCCAACTAATTTCCCCACAGAGCTTAGGAAAATAGGAAATAGCCAAGTTAGTGGGGAGAAATGAGGATTCAAGTTAATCACGTCAATCTTGTAAACCCAGGAGTCTGACTGCTTGTCTTAAGAGGCTCACCACTACCTGATGTCAATGTATCTGCTCCACTAACAGCTGCTGCTTCCTCCCGCAAATAATTTCTTGTGCCAAGTCCAACGTCTCTACGATCCTGTTGCACTTGCCTCAAAATATTTATGCTTGATTCATTCATTTTGGGGTCAATTTCTGCCAAGCTTGACTTGCTGTGTTTTGAGACACTATTAGCATAACCTCCAGTCTTCCTTTAGCACATTTGAATTAATCTGTTAGGCCAGATGGAGATAATTAACGCACCCCCTCTTGCCATTCTTTGCCTCACTGCTAAGACAGTGTAAGACGTTCAACCTCTTAACACGTAACCTAGAGGTTAGAGACGCAGGCTTGTGACAAAAAGGACGCCGGTTCAAATCCTGGACCAGCTGGGAAAAACTGTGCAGGGAAAATGAATGACAAATGTTCTCTCCTCCCTCAAGAATTATGTCGAGGTGCCCTTTTAACCCTCACTTGCCCCAATGGAGCTGTTCAGTGGCCAAAAAGGAAGACTATGGTCACACCAGGAAGCTCCCAGGTGTGAATGCGTGTGACCGTATGAATGTGAAGCAGGGCAGTGCGGAAAAAAGAGCATGCGTGTTCGGTTCACTTTCCCTGGATAAACACAAGAATTGATCTTCCTTCGTCACTTTTCTACCTTTGTTAAAGGTATTTCATATCAACTGCAGCATCAGCCGAAAACACCCTGCACTCATATTTCCACGAACCCAAGGAGTGAAGGTGTAATATGCAACAAATTATAATAATTAAGTAATTTTACCATAATTCCTCATTAACAAAACCATGACCTGAAAAGCCATTACAACTCCACAAACACCTTAAAGGCTACTTTAAATAGCTTTCTCTGTAACCATTAGCTGTTATGTGCCATCTACCTACTACTATAGTTACTAACACACAAAATGTCAGCGAAACAGAGAGTGGGCCTTTGGGATTGTTTTTCCAACAGACAGAACCATCCAAGGTTTGAAATTACAGCAGGAGAGCTTGATTCCAAGGCTATTGATATGAAATGACTTAGATATTGAACAATCACCCAGTGAAGCGTCTGAACGTGCCCTACACTTGGATCCACTTCGCAAACTGTGCTGAAACCACAAAGATGGATGGTACGAAGAAATGGTTTTTACATCTTTGATGTGTGGAGTGTGATGCCTCTCAGCTCGTTGTCATAGCAATGGGGACCTTTGGGACCCAATTGTTGGCTTCCGTGAAAGACACTGGGATGAATGGAAATGTGGTCATGAAGGCTTAGAAGAAGAGCCATTTCTTCGAATGGCTCGCGTTGGCAAAACAGTAGAACAATTTGTGATTTAAAAACAATCAGGTCTGTGCGTGACACATTTGAAAACGCAGCAATCTCAACTGCCATGTTTGATTATTAGAGATCTGTAGACAATCTCCACTGAGGAGATTAGGGTTCATCAGACTGTGGGCAGCTCTAACTCGGAATAGGAATTTTCCTCGCATTCAAATTTGGCTCTAAGCATTCTGAAGCTGTAGCCCCTGGTATGGGGAAGAGCTACTGAGTCCCAGGACTTCCAAGAGTCCTGGAGTGGATAATCCTAAATCTGCCCCAGCCTGGTTAGTGAAAGGAGTGCCAGCCCAGTACTATGATTAAGATGCTCTGGGAAGAACTACCATCAACTGGGAGAGGAAAGAATTTGACTTCTGGAAAGGCAGGTAGTAGATTTCCTGGAAGAGCTCCATCATAATAGGCAGCCAGTGCATATTTGAGCAATAGGAACACAAATGCACAGGTATCTATTACAGACCAATGCTCTGGCACATGGGCAAAAAAACAAACAAAAAAGAAACACCTAGACACCAAAACAAACACAAATACACATAAGAACACACACATATTCAGGATTTTTGGGTTTGTTTATCACAGTGTAATGTTCCTAAGACATGACTTCACTTCCATTAACTCATCCTTTTTACTCTGCATTTCAAGTCAGCTGACCAGGGAGAAATGAAATAATTCCACTTTCCACTGGCTAATCAACGCACTCAATCCTCCCATTTGGCAGAGGGGAAAGCGTGACAACGGATGAGGACAATTTGGTGAAAAATGTCTGTGGCAATAGGCTGCCACTCTGTGTCATACTCATTCACTATAATAATTTCCAACCCTTTTTGACTTGTGACGCTTGGCTGTGGCCACAGAAAATATTGTGTACATTCTGGCGAGTGTTCCAGCGTTTCTTCTCATCAAGATATCTTCCAATTGTTGCCCTGCGTGAGTCATGAGAAGTTGTTTGGTGCGATCATTTACTTCCTGTTCGATCATTCCCATATGTATTGGTTAAACGTTTCCAAGTATAGGCTAGGTGTAAAAGACTAACCTACGACACTAAGCCCAATCCATTCTTTTTTGTTTTCAAAAGGCAACTAAATCGTTTTTTCCACCATATTTTCAATATACAGCACATGTTTTCTTTGCAGGACCAAAATAAATGTTGTGGAAAAAATACAATGAAACCAATTATGAAATGCTCATTTGGTTCTCCCCATCCTTAGTGCTGTAAAAATCTATTACTGCATAATAATCGTAAAACCATTTTTCATCAGACAATAATCATACCATCAAAATCTCAAACCATTGCATCCCTCCTGGTGACATCAGTTTGTCTAGTTTGCTTATCTTACCAGGACCTAATATATGAATATTGATTACAATTACAGTTTGGATTTTCAATGCGCTGATGTCACTTTTTCCCAGTCTCAATAAAGATTCCCAGGCAAACAGAGTACTCGGATTAAATAAACGCCAATAAAGTCAAGTCAAAGTGTCTCTGGTAGGCAGAATAAAGGAACAATCCATAGCTTCTTCGTTAACCTTTGAATTATCAGTTTACCGGGACACACATTTTCCCCTCCAGGTAAACTACAGCCGCACTCTGTAGCGTAACGCTCTTCCTACAGTTTAGAATCATCGGACGCTTCATTAGCATAACATCAGTCAGTCGGACCCACAGCTACCTGAACCTGTAGGGAAATAACTCTCCTTACCCATCTCTGTAATTGATGACTGTGTCCACAATGGTGTTCATTTGCTTGGTGAGTTTGGGAGGGTTGGGGGAGAGTTTCTCAGCAGGCGGGCGTCCACGTCTCTTCTTGGCCTTGGGGCTGCCCTCCTCTCTGCTCGAGGAGTCCTTGTCCTGACGCCTCTTGCGTTTGCGCTTTTTCAGACGGATCTCCTCCTCCATCTCTTCCAGGTTGCCATCCTCAATGGCCTGGAGTAGAACAGGGCCAGAGCAAAGAAAGGGTTAAACCTACACTCACTTTGACTTGTAGGATCACTGCCAAATCTCTTCTGGGTTTTAGGATATGCCGAAACGTTGTCAGTCTCTGCAAACACATCAAAGGTCAAAAAGGTGACAAAAACCCAAAGACCAATTATAGCTAAGGGGTCTAGGGTCGTGCTGTTTTGAAACATTAGATGAAAAATTAGTTTCTAGTGAAGTTTTAAATGAGAATACATCCAAAACTACATCTTACAAGTTAATGTCACTACAAAATAATTCAAGGGAAACTTTGGTTCAAAGGATGAACAGTTAAAGGGAATGAGCAGAGTAGGGTAGAAAAATATGTATTAAGAGCATAACTTTTACCAATACTTTCAAGTTGTTGCTTCGAGGATACAGGATCAACTACAGCCACATTCACAGTAGTGTGACATGGAGGGAGAAAGAAAAACTAGTAGAGAAATAAATATCCACGATTTTGACAGTCGAATTTGGTTTGCCTGGCCACAAAACGTCCGATACCATTTTCACCTGGTATCGTGTGTTTGGATCGGTACAGTGATATCTTGCACAGCTGGCCCGGTCTCTCAGATTCCAATCAGATAAACGTGAGTGTGGAGAGACAGAGTAAGTGAAAATGGGGAGAGAGGAAGAAAAGGGCAGAGAGAGAAAAAACCAAACCCTTCTAGCCTGTCTACTGCCTGGCAGAGGGAAACCAGTCCATCATCCGACATCCAGCTGGTAAAGATGATGGTTCTGGTTCTGATAAGATCGTCTGATTCAGTACAGTATATAGCAAGTGTTTTACACATGTGAATTTACACAATTCACATGTTCCAGTGGTCTGGAACGCTAATATAATGCAGCATTGAAAACATGCAACTCAACCAAACAACCTTGATTTGCAAGTGATTGGGGCAAACAAGTTTCTTTTGTAATATGACGCATGGCAATTTGCACCGGGCCTACTGTGACTGCTTTTCTAACAATAGAACCTACCACTGTTACAAAAAAACACCCTAATTAGCACTTTGCGATTTTTATTAAATATAAAGTGCAATACAAATAAAATCTATTATTATTATTATTAATAAGACACTTTGAGCTTCTATCTGTAAAGATTTGAGAGGCTCCGGGTCCGACTTACGTCAAATCTTTGAATTCATTTCTGCTTTGTGATGTTTCTAAACCAGCAGAGAGGAGACATTCATCGCTCCCAAACAGAAACACTTTTGAAAAACAGCAATATTCTGGCTCATGGTGTTTTTTCACACCATTTATTGCAAGAATAGCAAGAAATTAACTTTGTTCATATGTAGTCATGTCATGGGGTTTTCTTATTGGAAATGGCCGGCCTACAGTTCCCTACACAATTTTCAAGACCCAGACTTTCTCTTAATTGAATGAATAATACTTCTAACACTCTCTGTTCTATTCTTGTCCTTTCTGAAACACGTGTGCCACAGTCTATAGCATGGATCTGCCAGGGCAGTGTGTCACAATACATTTGGAGTGGGTGACCTGATGCCATTTGCATCAAGCCAAGCTGAAGCTTTAGATTTAAAACTAATTTGAGTGAGACTTAACTTGAAGATAATTTTACTTTATAATTTACCGTACCCGTTGATACCCAGCAGTTATTTTCACTACATCAGCCATGGATTGATTTACGCATTTACACCAGCTGTGTTTTTGGAGTGGTTCTGGAATTCTGGAACATTTACTGATCTGTGGTAAATGGACTGCATTTATATAGCGCTTTTATCCAAAGCGCTTTACAGTTTTTGCCTCACATTCACCCATTCACACACGCATTCATACACCGTTGGCGGAGGCAGCCACGCAAGGCGCCAACCTGCTCAACGGGAGCAATTAGGGTAAAGT
>OMLI01101344.1:20981-31078 GCA_900302605.1 Rondeletia loricata
TTTTCACACCATTTATTGCAAGAATAGCAAGAAATTAACTTTGTTCATGTGTAGTCATGTCATGGGGTTTTCTTATTGGAAATGGCCAGCCTACAGTTCCCTACACAATTTTCAAGACCCAGGCTTTCTCTTAATTAGACCTCCTGTGTATCATGAATAACACTTCTAACACTCTGCTTGACTTTTTTATGAATGTATTTGTAGCTCTTTCATTTCCCAGAAACAGATTAAATGTGAAAAAGCACTTTATCTGACTTTACCCGCAGCCACTGCTTCTCGGTCAGTGCGTCACTGTAGTCCACGTCCCGGCGGCAGCGTGAGCCGCGGCCGAACATCTTCTCCTCCTCCTCTTCGTATGTGAGCCGTTCCACCTCAGCATCATCTTTGATGATCCAAGAAGGCAGCTCGTCCTCCTCCATTAGACGTGGCTTACGCTTTGGGTTCCTGGCGTCCTCACGGCGTCGGTCCATGTCCATGCGCTACAGAACAGAACCAGCAGGAAACTCACATCATGGCAACAAGCAGATGGTAAAGCGGGCATAAGACACATTCAAAGTTCTGGGTTTATTAAGTTATACAATGACAATATTTTGGTTTATAAGAACCTTTATCAGCTTGTAATGGTTTTCATGTTTGTAAGTGGTGAGTGCGGTGGACACTGTGCCCTAAATGGCTAATGATGTAGACAGTTTTGGTGAAGATCCGCGTTAATCTCAATCTGTAATCAGTGAAAATGTAATTACCACCACTGAAAACATATGGATGGTGCTGGGTTTTTTTTCAACTCGTATTTGAAAGGAACAGCAATATCAAAGCGCTTTGTTTCTGCAAAATAAGTTTTATATGAAGACATGCATACATGATTGTGCTTTCAATTGCTTCCATTCAAGCATATTCACTCGCTCTATCAGGAACTGCTCAATCTATATTTCAATGAAACATGAGCCATGTCAAAAAAGCACATCCTGAACCACTGAATTATCCTGGATATGTAATTTTGCCAAACTGACATTCAACCATTCTACCAGTGCTACGCAAAACGGTTGTTACAGCTTAATCTTTTAATACAACATGCTGTACATGTGATTCTGCCCAATCTGAGAATAATTAAACTACAAGTAGAACTTGGAGTGACATGTTGACACTTAGTTTCATTGAGCATAAGGGATTGAACAGCTGATGACATTTACTGTACCAGAATAATGGTTAATGGTCCAGGCACAATGGAACGACCAGTAGGCTACAATTGTGTTGGGAGAAAATGTCTGAAAAACAGCCGTTTTGGCATATTTCTATTTTTAGACTAGTCATTTTACTGCTTTGAACTGGCATTTAAATGTCAAGGAATTCTCTTTTTTTTTTTAAATAGACTATTTATGCTTTTCTTACCATGAAGAGCTCAAATTCATCTTCATTGCGGGCTATCATCTGGTTCAGGGTTTCATCATCAGGCACCTCGTCTTCCTCCTAGAGTTACACATTGTAAAAAATATCAAAGTATTCTCAACCTTATTAATATTAGATAACATTATGCTGACTACTGATCACTATCTTTCATGTCTCTGATATATCATGTGACTGTTATAGCAAATTAGCGGTCAACTCAGTTCAATACAGTTCAGCCACGTTTGGCACAGAGATTTTATCAAATACCGATTAAACAGCCTGGATTGCATTACAGAAACATTTAATAGTGTGACTGGAGCATATCTAACTGATCATATCTGTCCCTGGGTCTACAGTAATTCAATCAGTGTCAGCATCCACGACTTTACCAAAGGAAACCAAATCTACCCACTACCTCCTACAATCTACAATAAAAATACTTCATCAGGCACCAATGACTTATTACCTCCGCCAACGGAGTTGGCTGGGAGGTTATGTTTTCGCCTCCGTCTGTTTGGCTGTCTGCCCGTCTGTCCATCTGTCTGTCCGTCCGTTTTTCCTTTTAGCAGGATATCTCAAAAGGTTAACATTTGTAGAAAGGTTGATCATGGGCCAACTTAGAACTGATTAACTTTCCACGCCCACTGGCCAAAAGGGGGTATTATAAAAACTTATTTTATATGGGGAAACTGTATAGGTTGACACTAGCCCCAAACAGACGCTAGATGGCTCTGATTCTGACGTGCCATTACTAGCGTCCCAATCCCCGGATACTAAACTACATACCTGCATTGTGTTGTAGCGTTCGGTTTCCAAACGGCTGCTCCATGGCTCAAACTGTCACCTATTATCCTTGGCCTTAGTATCATGAAGACGGTCCCATCAAAGCCCTTAGTTTTCGCAAAACGCAGCTTTAGGGAGCTGGGAGCTACAGCTAATGCTACCTCGCTGATGACGTCGCCTCTACGCTGCCGCACACACAGGTCACGTGGCCATTCAGAAAAAAGGTTCCTCGGCAATATAAACCTGTCAGAGAGAAGGGGTGCGCACAATACTTTGCGGGTTAAGAAGCGACTTCTCAAGTCTCTAAATGGCTGAAGGCACGGAAGAATCAGCCTCTTGCATAAATTGCAAGAGATCATTGCAGAGGAAAGTTTTATTCTGAAGGGCTTTACCTTTACCTGTGCGTGCGGCAGCGTAGAGGCGACGTCATCAGCGAGGTAGCAAACTAAGGGCTTTATTGGAACTTTGATGGGATCGTCGTCACGATACTAAGGCCGAGGATAATAGGTGACTGTTTGAGCCACGGAGCAGCCGTTTGGAAACCGAACGCTACAACACAATGCAGGTATGTAGTTTAGTATGCCGGGGATTGGGACGCTAGTAAAGGCACGTCAGAATCAAAGCCATCTAGCGTCCGTTTGGGGCTAGGTTGACACCTATGCTTTATGGATGCTTCCTTGGCGGAGGTCTGCGCTCTACTGAGTGCATTTCCAGTCTTATTCCTGAATTACTTTTACTGTCAAGGTAAAAAAATTGTTAAAACTCAACTGACAAACTGGTCTCACCTCATTCTGCTCCTCATGCTCTAGAATGGCCTGGAGGAAGACGCGGCGCTCGTGGCTGGAGGACTTCTGGTCGAACATGCCCGCCTGGATGACCTTCTGATCCACGTTGAGTTTGTACTTGGCGGCTGCCAAGATTTTCTCCTCCACGCTGTTGAGGGTGCAGAGGCGAAGCACACGCACCTCATTCTTCTGACCGATACGGTGGGCGCGGTCCTGAGCCTGAAGGTCCTGGAATCAGCCGGTGAACAATGAAGGAGAAATATGAGAAACCATTTCTATTGCCTCAATCTACAAAGTAATGTTATGTAATATCACCAACAACCAGGGTCCGAAATTAACACCCACCAAGCACCAAATGACGGCAAAACTTGTCTTTGGCAGATAAATCAATGAGGGTCACCTGCCATACGGGCTGGTAACTTTTTGAGACTATAGCATTTGAATGCCTCAGTTGTACAGTCTTTGGTCTTTGCCTGTTGCCAAACTTTGTCCCTGCTGGCCACCATACAATCACTCCGACTGTCAGCCAGTCAAATCAAAGCAAAACAATGGCTCTGTGTCAAACACGCTCCAGATTGGTTGCCTGTTACGCTGGCTCTACACAAAGCGGTAGCATCTAAACTTCTGTCTGGACGACTAACTAGCCTAACGTGGGTTGAAATGTTATTCCCATGTGAGCAAGTAACTTCATGATGAATTACGAACTACATCCATTGCAGAAGTGAGTGAGCAAGTTTTACATTTTCTAATGTTTCACACAGTACCTGATTCTGTACACTAAATACCATTGAAAACAGGTAGGGTGTCACAGGCGGTGTCGCATGAATTGTGGTATGGAAAATGGAACGGGCTGCACTGAGTCTACTATATGTGTAGATTCAGAACACTCCAATCCATTTTCCATGCCACATTTTATGCCACAGCACCTGTTTTAGGGCACAGGGCATTGCCCAAGAGCCTGAAAATGTTGCCCTGCGTCTCATTGACTTCCATAGGGAGGAAGTATCTTCTGGAACCTACATGAAAAGAGGGTCCAGTACCATTTATGGACAGAAAGTCATGGGTCAAATTTTTCAGTTCCTGACAGACAATGTTCCCCTACAGGCTGCATTCACAGTCCGGCTGAACTAGGCTTGCCTAGTTTCACTTGTTTTATATCAGTGCACACATTACATTATACTCTGCTTACTGTCAATCACCTGACACCCACAGGAAGAAATAGAAGTCTCCTCCTCCAAAAACAAGTCGCCTTACAAACTTTATTGTCACATCCACGTCTTTTTATTTAAGGTGTCTTTGTTAGCGGGGACAGAAGTAAATTTCAAGCTAGTTGTGACACTGTAAAGTAAAAAAACAAGTCAATGTTAAAACATCTAATTATGTACAGCATGCATTGCAAAATGATTGGGGGAAATGTAAACTAGACGTAGACAGTATTAACTCTAAATGACACCGGTATTCTCCTTTAAGGTTACGGTTACACAATCTACCGACCTGGTGGGGGTTCCAGTCACTGTCAAAGATGATAACAGTGTCAGCAGCCTGCAGGTTGAGGCCCAGGCCACCGGCTCTGGTACTGAGCAGGAAGATGAAGTACTGAGATCCCTTCTCGTTGAATTTCCTAAGCAGTGTCGCACGGTCCTCAGACTTGGTGGTTCCTAAAACATCAAACAAGATCATCTTGAATTGTAGAGTCTTCCAAGTTAACCCTGAAAAGTCTGCTTGGACTTGCTGTCCCAATGTCACCCAAACTTTGTTTACTATGTGACAGGACAGAACTGCCAAAAGTAACACATAATGAATTCTCACTTATTACTGTGGGCATTGTCACAGCTGCCAGAATGATATTGCGACGTTGGAAAAATCAGAATTGTAATGTTCCATCACCGTAAGCCATTATATCCTATGGTTATTGCCCTTTCTAGGCCTTATATAAAGGCAAATTTTTGTAATAATGGAATGTATATTTACCAAATGTACCAAATTATTAGTTTTTTAGTTGTTTTTTTGTCTGTTTATTTGTTTGTTTTGTTTTGAAATCAGATCAAGTAGGGCTCAAATATAATAGCATAGCTATTTTAGTCTCAAGAATAGATGATGAGATGCTGAGATGATTATTGTAATGTAGGTCTGATCAGTGTCAAGAGTGTGTAATGGCTGATAAAGGGCTTGGTTTCCTGGTACAGGAATTGGTTGACAAAAATTAAATAAAAACTAGCTTATTTCTTTATCTAGCACTGTGGCTTTGACTTTTGCTCTTAACCATTGGCACTTTTACCCTTGCCTTACAATTGGTTGTTTGTAATGTTGGCAATGTAAGAATTTCAGGTTATTCTACTGTCACACTCAGTGTAAGTTACTAAAATAACTGTGATGGAGGCACGCATTTGATAGGCCCAATGATATATTTAGCGTTTCTGCTCCCTATTTGTGGAACGCATTCCAGGAAACACTCAAGCTAACAGCACTGGTGTCGTCTGAACAGTTTAAACTCCTGGTAGTTAACATATTGGAGGAAGAAAGTATATGTGTTTGTTTAGCATAACCTTGCAATGCTCAACCAGAGTACACACTCTATGAATGCGGGTATGTATGTTTCTGTGTGTGTATGTTTATAATTGTGTATGTATACTATATGTATATATGAGTGGATAGGTTTGTGTATGTTTGTACATATGTATGAATTTTTTACGTGTATTTCTTTTCTACATTTATATATTAATTGGTATTTTAGCTATTACGTATGTTTTATTTGTTTTTACTATCTAGAGTGTATACCTCTGTCTCTATTTTTTTATCACTGTATTAACGCAGGGCCCTCCTGGAAAAGAGACCTCGGTCTCAGTGGGGTTCCCCCTGCACAAATAAATATACGTTTCCTCAATCCTTTCTTCAAACATCTCAGCGAAGTTTCTTCCTCAAGGTTTTCAGTGCTCACCTTAGATTATGGGAGAGATGGTAGTTACAGCAGATCTGACTTGACTGAGTTGAGCAAGGAACCTCTATCGTGAAAAAATACGGGTCTCTGATCCAACAGAACTGTGGTGCGGTTCATTAGGAGTGAGAACGTAATCAGAACCAACTACAGGAAACGACCCCAAAACGCAAGGGTTTATGGGTATAAGGAGACACTCATATTCAGCTACTGTATTTCTTCATGTGTTCTTAACTGGTACGAATACCAGAGAAGGTAAATTACAACAAACAGTGCAGGCCATCACACTTAGTTAAAGTTACAGGGACAGGAAACACCTGACTTACTTTTACATTTTGTGGGAAGTGCAAAGTACTGCTGTGGCAGAAACCGAAACAGAATATAGAGCAGTTTTACTTTGATTAATTCGATCATCAGCTTATTTGCTCATCTGAAATTGAGGGGATAGGTGAGCTCACCGTCCAGACGCAGATAGAGAAAGTTGCGGTGGGAAAAGTAGTCCTCCATGATGGTCATGAGAGAGGTCATCTGGCAGAACAGAAGAACTCTGTGGTGGGAGACCTCTAGCTTGGGCAGGATGCGGTCTAGCAGCTCAAATTTCCCAGAGGCCCGATACAGATCATGCCTGGGTGGAGGTGATGAAGCATAACATGTACCATGAGTAGATCATTACTGATTATTATAGACAAATACATTATTTCCATACTGCTTGCTTACGGCCAATAGTTTTTAAATCCTAAACCTTGACAATGGTGCTGCACATATCATTGTAAATGTAAATCCACTGGGTATGCATCAGATTTCTTGAAAAATACTGTTTTCTACTTTTGCATGTTTGTTCAAAGAAAATCACATCATGAATAGATATGAGACTCAAACTTTGTTTTCCATAATCGAGATAAAAATAATTTAGAACATGGCAAATGGTTACCCTTGTCATCTTTGAGATCACATCACTGTGCGACCACAGTTGGCATGAAAATACACATTACACATCTCTGAAGGCTGTATTTATTTTAATTTGAGCCTGCTTTTGCGCATCCGATACGTGAGAAATAAATCAGATTTTTGTGCATTCAGGCCTGCCACTTGGAATGCATTCCGGCGTGACTGGATGATAGAACTGCAATAAAATGAGATATGAAATGGTGAAAGAAGACACGTCTTGTCTAACTTACCCATTGATGATGCCATTTGGATAGCCCAAGTGCTCAGCGAAAGACTCCTACAATAGAGAACAAGTATGATCTTAGGGTGAATGTCAAACTGCAGCAAGATGATGTTCTGTTTGTGTATTAAATACTATAAAAAATACTTTCAATGAAGCAGCAGGCGGCATTCACCCATAGGGCAATTGTAGTTTTGAGAGCTAACAGTTCATTTGGAAACCAGTTTAAAATTGTATGTGGTGTAACCAGTGTCAGTATTCAAACGTTTCCAACAGCCAGTATCCACTGTCCCACCTCAATGTGCGGGAACATGTACGGGTGGTTGCAGATCTTCTTCAGCTGCATTATGGTGTTCATCAGGGTCTTAGCACCTCCCTTGCCCTATAAAGAAAATCATTAAGAAACAAAAATGAAGACAAGAAAGTTAAACACCAACCCGTAATCCAAACACACACAAAATGGTAACCGCGCCGCATGGACTTTCATTCTTTCGCTCATTGATTTGGGCTTTTAACTTGATTTCACAGCTGTAAATGGTTAGTCTACATTTGTATTGTTGATTGTAAATACTGCAGTAAAATGTACATTTATTTGAAGTTATGACAGGATTAGAAATATATGAGAAGCTTGATTTCATTACCAAGTTTTGCCAGGAAATAAAGGAATTATACAATAATGTAATAATATGCTTATTGAAACATGGAATTAAACACATTTTACCCACTATAAAGACTACATTTTGGAATTCTTTTGTATTTGATAGTTTAGGTAAGGTACCGTAATTTGTTAAATGTAATGTGTCTAAAAAAATACATAAAAACAATCCAACTTTTCATAAACCCACACAGCCTGCATTCCCAAGTGGTTTGGATTACAGACGTTCTGCCGCACTGAAAAATCTAGGTTCTGAAGTTGAATGAAATAATGTTAGACAACACATCCGATTTACTTTTCATTTCACAGTACTCTTTAAATGCAAAAGACACAGGCACCCTAGCTCCTATTGTACAACACACTTCAGGCAGACTGATGCCAAACAAACAGCAGCAAACAAAACATGACTGCGCTCCAAGCCATACAGCTCTGAGCTGTTGGTTCAGGTTTGTCAGTATGACACACAAAGACAAAAACAAAGCCCCACAGAAGTATAGCCAAGGTACTGAAAGCAAATTCTGTTCAATTCTGCCTTGGTATATTTACCTTCTTGTCTTTTTCTGAGCCGTCGGTGAGGAGGATGCCTTTCTGCATGTGGCGGTACAGAACCTTCTGGATGGCAGACATGTCACATTTGATGACATACTCCACCTGAGCAAATGATAATGGCAAAACACATGTCAACGAGACAGCAGAGCCATTTCACTGGTGAGGCTGAGTAAGTTGTTTTGAGTGTGGCAAGAAAAAGAGGAAAATAAGTAAGGCTACAGACTGAGGTCCACATACTTGAGACGTTCAAATTCTAAACAGCATGTTTTAAGTGCAGTGTGCTGCTTTCATCATCCATCCCACCAGGGTGATGGGAAGTCTGGGAGTCCATCCCTTTAAATCTTGAGTACTTCTAAGAAACACTTTGACACAAATACTATTATTTCAATTTATCTCCATGAAGTAGTCGAAAATTAAGTCGATAATGAGTTTGCATTTGTACTGCCTTGTTTCATATATATGAAAAATATGCTCCTAAAAATACATACAGTAAATGTTTTATATTCCCCAATCAACCCAAAAAGTAAAGACCTGCACTGGACAAATTCCTGCAAAGATAATCCTGCTGCATCATACATCATGGTACTAAAGCTTGGGCTCAGTCCCACCTTCTCCGGCAGCTGAGACTCCACCTCTCTCTTCAGTCTGCGTAGCAGGAAGGGGCGGAGCACCTTATGCAAACGGCGAATGATCAAAATGGTCTCCTCCTCATTTAGGTCCACCTAAAAGAGTCAAAAAGGATATGTGACAGGCCTAGTGCTCGGCGAGTCCGTCCAACTGGGGGACGTGAGTTCAAGCCCTGTGGTGACAACAATCTGACTTGCTGAAGTATCCTTTTTTGACATAAAAACAACAATAAATAAACAGGATATATTATACATTATCAGTCTGTGACCCTGTGTGTACATGCCTAAATCACCCCGTTTGCTTGAAATTGGCTTTTCAATGACGTTTGGGCCATTTTGGGGCGTATACCATTTGTTGTGGGCGTGTGTCATAGGGGCGTGGCCAGCGGTGAGCTGGGTTGTGGCTATCAAGGTAAGGCTAGCAGCCACAGCGCAAGGAAGTCATAGCAACAACAACAATGGATGAAAACAGTAATAAATGAAAGAAGAGCAAAGCTAAACATGCGTCAGACAAGGCTCGTTCAAAAAACAAAAACATTTGAACATTATTTCTGTTTATTGCAGATTGGCTGTGTTCGCCTCCTGCTTCTTCAACACCTGTGGAGGCTTTACAGATGCCAGTTACATCAGCCTCAGGCTAGATGCTGTTTCAAGGTAGACCGCTCATCAAGATGAGAGACACGTGTTGAGGCGGGAACTTGGCCAACTGAGAGGGAGGAGGGCGGGACTAACAATACACTTCCTGTCTCAAGGAAAAAGTTGCATAATGCATCTTTAAGACTCTAAAACCCTAATAAGGGTGCTGGTCTGTACCCGACCCTGGGCTCTGACTGCCCTCGGCAGAGGGAGAATTTCCCTACTCTAACAAATAAGAATCATAATTATTATCAATATTTCGTAAGTGCAAATCTATGTTTCAAATCAACTTTTCTTATGCCTTCAACTGAGCCTTGTAAGAGCTCAAACTTAATACTAGACTTAAATAGCTTCTTCCTTCACCTTTTCAAGAGCAAAGACAGGTCTGATTTCTGGGAAGAGGGGAGTGGAAGAGACCGGTTTGAAGAAGGAGCCTTTTGAGGAAACCTATTATCAGCTTTCAGAAGAAGTATAAGAACTATCATAAAACTGGAGGGTATCCCAGTATATCACCACTAAGTACCTCCATCTCTTTTGTTTGTTTGATCAGCAACATTCAAAGAGCTGCAGCTTC